>SNQJ01S0056959.1:0-27074 GCA_010110895.2 Picea sitchensis
GATCCATTTAACTTTCAATAGAAAAATATAAATAATAATAATGGGAATACATTATAATGATACATGAGAGTTTATAATGATACCTTTATAAGAAAAAAATGGTGAATATATACATTCAAAGTAATGGATTAAATGATTTTCTAATTCCTTTTTTGAAAAAACTCAATCTAGATAGAGTTCTAAAATTCTAGATCCACTGAATATTTCCAAATTTAATGAAATATGTGTTAGCACGTTTCCCCCCCACTTGGAACTCGTTTCCCTCCCTAAAGAAACTTAGGATAATTAATATCCTCTTTACATATTTTTAAAATAATAATTATATATTATTCTCTTATGTTTAAGATTTTAATCTTAGCCCCTTTTTCCTAGACTCTCGGCCCCATCCCTTTCCCTACCCAATGGAGCTTAGTCCCCCATAAATCTTTCTTCGTGGTCAGTCTACATGCAACAGTGTTTTAATATTAATAATGTGATTATTTACATGTAAAAAACAAGCTCCTAGCCTAATCAACACATAAGCCTACCAACTTATAAATACTTGGCTCACCAACCTAGAAAACATCATTACATTCATAATGACAATCGGGGCTCGGCCTTGGGGAATTATAGGATGATTTTTCCATATGAGTCTCATTTTGATTTTTATCACGAGTTACATCTCGCCTCCTTAAGCCATTCAAGGATATGTGGCCAATTTTCTCTCGAGGAATAAAATCCAAACCGATCAAAATAACGGAGCTCTGTAAGCTTCCATAAGTATGTTTAGACAAGTCCCATGCAACTACACTACCCACAAGCACCCGACACAGTGTTATTAAAATCAACCTCCTATTCATAAATTGCACTATGCCTCATTGAGAAAAACCCTAGTGTGGGAAATACTCCAAAAAAACATTTTTGAGTGGACAGAATGATAGTGGAGGGGCCCCACTAGTTGAAACCCAATGCTCCAGATCCAATGTACATGATGGTTCATCTATCCGAGTCCCGATTTGAGTTTTATCATGAGTTGCAACTCGCCTTCTCAAGTCATTTAGGGGCATGTGGACAATTTGGTCCACGGCCATAAAATACAAATAGAGCATCACAACAGAGTTTCATAAGCTCTCGCAGTTCTATTTGACCAAATCCCACACAACAAAACTACCCACAAATTCCCCACATAGTGTTCTTTAAAATTGACCTCCTCTTCACAAATTGCACTATGCACTATGCCTCATTAAGAAAAACCCTAATGTCGGAGATACTCCAACAAAGGGTTTTTCGATCAACTAAATAACAACGGAGGGAACCCACTAGCTCAATCCCAATGCTCTATATCCATTGCAACTCAAAGTTCATCCGTCTGAGTCTCTCGTCGAGTTTTATTTCTAGTAGAAACTCATCACCTCAAGCCATTTAGAGAAATCTGGCCAATTTGGTCTCGGGGCATAAAATCCAAAGGGAACAACATAACATATTTTTGTAATCTCCTGCAAGTCTTCTTGGACAATGACCAAATGATGGATTTACCCAAATATTCCCCACATAGTGTTCTTGAAAATCAACCTCCTCTCCAGAAATTTCACTATGCCTCATTCAGACAAACCCTAGTGCCGAAGATACTCCAACAAATAGTTTTTCGGTCATCATAATGACAACGAAGGGGCCCCACTAGTTGAAAGTGGGTGCTCCGGATCCAATACAACTAATGGTTCATCCATCTGATTCTTGGTTTGTGTTTTATTTTTACTTTCAACTCGCCTCCTCCAGGCATTTAGGGACATGTGGTCAATTTGGAACGAGGAATAAAATCCAAATAGAGTAGTATAACGATGTTTCATAAGCTCCTGCAAGTTTGTTTTTCCAGGTCCCACATGACTACGCTACCCACAAATGCCCCACACAATGTTCTTTAAAATCAACCTCGTCTTTAGAAATTACATTATGCCTCCTTTAAAAAAACCCTAGAGTTGAAGTTACTCCAGCAAACAATTTTTTGATCGACGAACTGAAAGTGGAGGGGACCCACTAGATGAAGCCTACTGCTCAAAAACCAATGTAATTGATGATTTGTTTGTCTGAGTCCTATTTTGATTTTTATCGCGATTTGCAACTCACCTTCTCAATCCATTTAGGGACATGTGACCAATTTGGTCTGAGGGTATAAAATACAAACATAGCAGAATAATGAAGTTACATAACCTCCCACAAGTCTATTTGGAGAATGAACATGTAACTACACTACCCACAAACACTTAACACAATTTTCTTTAAAATAGACATCCTCTTAAGAAATTTCACTATGCCTCATTGAGCAAAACCCTAGTGTTGGAGATACTGCAACAAATGGTTTTTCGGTCGATGGAATGACATCAAAGAGGCCTCACTAGATGAAACTCGGTGCTCGAGATCCAATGAAATTGACGATTCATCCATATGAGTCTCATTTTGAGTTTTATCAAGATTTTCAACTCACCTCAACAAGTCATTCTGAGACATGTGGACAATTTGGTTCAGGGGCATAAAATCCAAATGGAGCAGCATAAAGAAGTTTCATAATCTCCCACAATTTTGTTTATCCAAGGCCCACACAAATACACTACCCTAAAATTCCCCACACAATGTTATTTAAAATCAACCTCCTCTTTAGAAATTGCACTATGCCTCATTGACCAAAACCCTAGTGGCTTAGATACACTAACAAAGTGTTTTCCAGTCGACATATTGACAACAAAAGGGCCCCACTAGTTGAAACCTGATGCTCTGGATCTAATGCAACTGACAGTTCATCAATCTGAATCCCAATTTTAGTTTTATCATGAGTTTCAACTCGACTGCTCAATCCATTCAGGGACATGTTGGTACGAAATGCAAGGAAAGGAAAAGCAAGGCAAGGAAAGGAAATTGAAGGCAAGACATGGAAAGGCTAATAATGGCATTCCATTGCAAGGCACGGAAAGCTCTAGATCTAGTTTCAAGTGTACGTGTAAGTCTAGCGCTAGGTAAATCCTATTAATTATGATAATCCATGTTTGAAAACTATGAAGATACCTTACATATATGAATAAAGAGAGCTTATGTTATGACATTGAAATTCTCATGCAAGTATTTTTATTTAATATATATGGGATAATGAGTTGTATAATTCCATTCTAAATGAATCCTTTGATTGTAATTTTTATGTATTAAACTTGTTCATTTCGTAAAAGAATTATTTACATATCAAACTTGTTCATTTACATATTAATATTGTTCATTTAGGTATTAAGCTTGTTCATTTATGCAAGGAATGGAATGGCATGGCATGGTATGGAAAGTGAAGGGAAGGCAAGGAATGGCATGACATGGAAAGGCCTGGCATTGCAAGGAAATACATGGAAAGTGAAGTAAAGAAAATGAATGGAATGGAAATGAATGACATGGAAAGGAAAGGCAAGGCATGGCATGTAAAGGAAAGGAAATGAATGGCATGGAAAGGCAGGGCATGACATTTGATGGAAAGGAAAGGCATGGCATGTAATGGCAAGGCATGGCATGGAGAGTGAAGGAAATTCAAGGAATGTCATGGAAATCCAAGGCATGGGAAGGCATGGCATGGAAAGTGAAGGCAAGGCAATGCATGGAAAGTGAAGTCAAGTAAAGGTATTGAATGGAAAGGAAAGGCATGGAATGGCATGGCATTGCATGCTAAGGAAAGGCATGCCATGGGATGGCACAACATGCCAAGGCAAGGCATGGAATGGAATAGAAAGTCATGGAATGAGAAGTGAAGGAATTGCAAGGTATGGAATGGGAAGGAAAGGCATGGAATGGCATGGAAAGGCAAGGAATGGCATGGAAATGCATAGAAAGGGAAGGGAAGGAAAGGAAAGGAATGGCATGCAAAGGCAAAGCATGTCATGGCATCGAAAGGCATGGAAAGGCAAGACATGACATACATTTCCTTCACTTTCCTTGCCTTCACTTGTCTTTCCTTCACGTGCCTTGCATTTCCTTGCATAGCTTGCACACCTTTCCTTTAGTTTCCTTTCTTTTAGTGGCCTCTCCTTTCCTTGCATACCTTTCCTTCACTTGCATTGCCTTTCCTTGCATACATTTCCTTAAATTTCCTTTTATTTTAAGGCATACCATACCATACTGTACCATGGAAAGGAAAGGGATAAAATTTCATAGCATACCATACCATACCATGGAAAGGAAAGGAAAGAAAAGGTAAGGAATACCATACCAAGGAATGCCAAGGCAAGGCAAGGCAAGGCATACCATACCATGGCATGGAAATGAAAGGTATACAATACAATATTGTACCATACCAAGCCAAGGATACCATACCATACCATACCTTACCATACCATGCCAAGGATACCATACCATACCAAGGAAAGGCATTTCATACCACACTAGACCATGGCAAGACAAGGCATATCATACCATGGATCGGAAAGGAAGGGAAAGGCATGGCATGCCTTCACCATACCATACCATAACAAGGAAAGGAATAACATCCCATACCATATCGTACCATGGCAAGGAAAGGCAATGCATAGTACCATACCATACCACACCATACCATGGCAAGGAAGGGCAAGGCATAGCATACCATATCATGGCAAGGAAAGGAAAGGTATAACATGCCATACCATGGAAATTAAAGGCAAGGTATACCATACCTTGGAAAGGAAAGGAAAGGAAAGGAAATGCATGGAAATGCATGACATGGCATGGCATGGATTGACAAGGCATAGCATTGGCATGGAAATATCATGTCATTGAAATGCATGGAAAGGCATGGCATGGAAAGGGATCACATGGAAACACAAGGCATGCCATGGAAAGGGAAGTCATGGTATGTAATGGAATGGCATGACATGGAAAGTGAAAGAAATTCAAGGCATGACATGGAATGGCATGGCAAGATGAGTAAAGGCATGGGAAGGCATGGCATGGCATGTGAAGGTAAGGAAAGGAAAGGCATAGCATAGAAATGTAAGGCATGACATGGCATGGCAAGGAAAGGAATTTCATACCTTTCCTTTACTTGCGTTTCCTTCACTTCCATACCTTCCATACCATTCCTTCATGTTCCTTTGATTGCAAGTAATACCATACCATACCATACTATACCATACCATGGAAAGGAAAGGAAAGACAATTCATACCATACCATACCATACCATACAATGGAAAGAAAAGGAAAGGAAAGGAAATACATACCATACTATGGCATGGAAAGGAAAGGAAAGGAATACCATACCAATGCAAGGCATACCATACCATACCATACTAAGGCAATGCAAGGAAAGGCAAGGCAAGGAAATAAATGGAAATGCAAGTCATGTCATGGTATGGAATGGCATGGCATGGAATGGCATATCATTGGAATTGACATGGAAATGGCATGGTATTGCAAGGCATGGCATGAAATGGAAAGGCAAGGAAATGCAAGGCATGAAATGGAATGGCATGGCATGTCAAGGAAATGCAAGGAAAGGAATGACATGGCAAGGAAAGACAATGCAAGGCAAGGTAAGGAATGGCATGGAAAGGAATGGTATGGCATGGAAAGGAAAGGAATGGCATGGAAAGGAAATGAAAGACATACAAAGGAAAGGCATGAATGGCATGGCATGTCAAAGAAAGGAAAGGAAATTCATGTCAATGGCATGTCATGGCATGGGTTGATATGGTATAAAATTCGCATGGAAATGACATGGCATGGAAAGGTATGGAAATTGAATGGCATGGAATTTCAATGGTATGCCATTTCATGGAAATGGAAATGGAATGTAATGGCGTGACATGGCTTGTGCATACATCGCATGGCATGGCAATGGAAGGAAAGGCATGGCATGGAATGACAAGGCAAGAAATGGCATGGCATGTCATGGCATGGAAATGAAAGACATGACATGGCATGGAATGGAAAGGAAAGGAAATGTAAGGCATGTCATGGTATGGAAATGCAAGACAAGGAAAGTCATGACATGACATGACATGACATGGCAAGAAAAGGCATGACATATCATGGMAAGGAAAGACATAACATGACATGGAAATGCATGGAAATGGAAGGCAAGGCATGGCATGGCATGGAAAGGAAAGGAATGGCATGGAAAGGAAATGCAAATCATTTCATGATAAGTCATGAGAAGGGAAGGCAAGGCATGGCAAGGTATGGAAAKGAAAGGCAAGGCATGGAAATTTCATGGCATGGAATGGTATGACATGGGTTGGAAATGTGTGGCAATGGAATGACAATGGCATGGCATGGAAATGCATGACAATGGCATGGAAATGGAATTCCATGGAATGGATTGGAAATGAATGATAATGTCATCACAATGGCATGGCATGAACAGGTTTGTGGGATTGGGTTTGGGAGGGTTGTTTGTCTCCTTGTGTGCTATAACCAAAAAAATGGGTAGGAATGTGCAATAAAATCTCATATTTTGTGAAGGGAAAATGACAATGGTTTCAAGTCTCCCTAGAGGAATTTTGGTATTATAGAATTAATTTCTATGGTGTGTCTTGAAATGTAACCTCAAAATATTTATTTGTAGGTGGAAAATGATACCCATTCTAATATCTAGTTTCCATGTGAACTCTCTCATTCTATTGATCAAAATCAATAAGTTTAGTGGACATCATGGAAGGATGAATAAATGGTATTAATAATTGATGGGTTAACAAAATTTAGATATACCCAATCCACAATCTAAACAAACATGAGTGCATTAATGAATCATTGACTAGCTGTTTTGGAATTTATGAAGGGTTACACATAAACCAAATGATTTTATATATGTAATTCATAGAAACATGGGAATAATGTGTGTGCCCTAGAAAATGGTCAAATTATGGATTGAATCAACTAAGAAACTAAAAACTAGGCTTCTCAAAGGAATGCCAAGCAAAGACTATGGTCAAGGTTTTGTACTAAGGAGACTAGGAATACTAGGACTTATACCTAGAAGAGAAAATAAATACTTTTATCATGTAGCTCTAGGAAGAGAAGAAGTTAGGGTTTTGTGGAATTTGAAAACTCCACTGATACCTAATGTTCTTATTATCGACAATATAAATAAAGTTGATCTTGTACAAATATGGGATAAAAATTTAGGTTCCAAAAAGGACTTACCATTGTGTATGCTACCTTGTTTATGATATCTAATGGAGTGAGCTATCGACTAATGTTGTCTTATGGTTTACATCATTAGGGTTTGAAGAGCCCAGCTTCTAACAATCCCTGATAAGATATTGGTAGGTGCATTTACTTCATATTCCATATATATATGAAGTGTTTGGGTTGTCCAAATTTTGTGTACTTTCATAATTGAATTTTAGCTTATGTCATCTTCGCAATTGAGTAATTCTATTACTAGTTATGGATGTTAATTTGACATAACATTGCACTGGGATCATTAAGTGATTTACAATTATGTAGAAGATAAATGATAAAATTTATTTCTATACTAAATTATTGTAATATGCCATTTTATAGGTCACACTATTTTCAAGTGACCACTATTTGAGTGTGGATTGTCATTGGATTTAGATGGAGATAATTCAAGAGGTAGTTCTTATTGTCAGTTGTGAGTTAAAATATGGATATCCACAACATTCGAACAAATATTTCAAAAGAAACTATCTATCGATGATGTAGAGATACATGCTTGATTAGCAAGCAATGCTACTTGAGAAGCATTAATTGATTATGGATTTAGCACTTAGCAATATTTTCCACCACAAGATATTCCTTAATGCGTAATGGAAGTATTTATAATCACTTTAGAAAAAAATCAAGGTATTAATAAACATAAAATTCATACACCTTGAAATTCATATATTCAAAAAATGCAGAGACAATGAGATTCATAAAAACACTGCAATGAAATGTGCGTGTGCGTATTCAATGTCGTCTAAATTGTACATTTAAAAAAAAATGGTAACTTGTGCCCAATATACAAAGCAATGACAAGTTCCCTAACATAAAAAAACATCCATATAGTGGCCTAGATACAGAATGCGAGAGATTGGTCAATTATTGAAAACTACCACCCTCACCACGCTTAGGAGCATCCTAGAGATATGTGCTTCTTCTCTTTCTCGAGGAAGCACCTCGAGAGGTTCTAGGCCCATGTGTGCTTAAACGCTCTAGAAAATGCACAAAAAATATTCAGTTTATAAGTTTTTTTCCTCAATGAATGAATAGACATACAAAAATGATACTTTGTAATTTAACCTATGAGAACTCACCACATATGCTGATGTCATTCGTGAGGGCTTTTACCATCCTCCACAACCCCAATCTCTTTGTGATGCCACCCTACATTAGTTACAAAGATCAAGTCAAGAAAATTAAACAAATATGTGTAAAATCAAATTCTTGAAACATAAAAATTATCATCAATGCATTATCTCACTGTGAATATCTTAGGCCTCGATGAAGATTCACTGGAAGATTCARCACTRTGTTGTACAACCTATTGCGATAAAACCTCTACYGTGGTATTCTTGGTCGATCGAGTTGATGGAAATGGTGGTTGGGGTGGGTGGCATATAGGTGGTGGATATGGTTCCCTATGCATGAAMCCATTGAGGATTCGTGCAATAAGATTGATGTTTAGCATGGACTGCAATGGACCTTCATAGGTTTTACAAGTGATTGCAACTCCCAAGGTTTAGAGAAAGATAACCCAAAAGCAACACCCATGTGCCTAGGTAGTTCAATAGTACTATAGCTAGCAAATATATCTGCAAGTTACATACATATTAATCAAATTGAACTATTAGTACCAAATAGTAAAATTAAAAAATGTAAACACAAACTATTTGAGAATTATACGATATTTAACTCTACAATGACACCTGTGACACAAGTAACCTTTCCATCCCAGATGGACATTCCTCAACATTACCTAGTCCCAAATCTTATATCAACATGAAAACATTAAAAATTTGAGGATACCATAAAATAAATAAATAACTATGGTGAATTTATCAAATGTGATACATACCTATGTGTGGGATGCACCCAATGAACAAGATGCCTCTACTGCTGCAACAATTATGGGGATAGGAATTGATGCATCTATCGATGTAGAGGGTCTACTGCTTAGATGTAACAACTGTAAAAAAACATACATTAAAATATCAATATAAATAAAAAAAATAAAAAATAAATATAAAACGATGAAGAATATAGAGAGGGTTAAGATACTAACCTACTCCATGAATCTATGTTTTCCACTGGGCTCTATAGGCCCATAACATGTCTTCATGTATCTTGAGCATCTGTGAGGTTTACATGGATAGTTTCTATGTCCATGTGCCCTCTCCTCATTGTACTCTCCTATGCATGTTGAAGCTCCAACCCCTCTATCAATTTCACTGGCAAGCACGCCTTGCCAAAATAGTGCAACAAAGCTATTGTCTTGCACTAGGCTACGAGTCAATGATGAAATGGCTAATTGTGCCTGTTGCAAGCTCTCCGCAATAGGAATATGTTGGGTAGGGGGATTAAGCCTTGCCTTGGGCGGATGATGACTTAATATGGGGTCACGCCTAGAATGTTCTTAGTCCTATGATGACCCCCAACCCACCCCCTAAAATTCACGAATGTTATAGTAGTTGAAATGCTTACTGAAAATAAACTTAGCCCATAATTTTCTAATAAAATATAAGGACATCTCCTTCTTATTGCAAGGAGGTTTATCAAAAACTATATACTACCTATCCATCTAGTTTTTACTACTCTAGGGATGTATGCACCAGTCAATGGAGATGTGTTTCTTGGTCAATGGTAGAGAGTTCATTTTTAGGATCCATAGAAATGGACAATATTTGTTGTTTTGAAATGCCCATTTCTTTGACTCGGTTTCTGTCCGGGCCAATGTTATAGTACTCATACATGTTCTTTCTCTATAATTAGAAATAGAGGTCAATTTCCCTTGGGCACTTTCAATGGACTTCACAATGATGTCCAAATAAGTGGCCAAAGAGACTTTGTTAGACTCTCTAGTGTTCCTTAATTTTTCATCAAGGGCTTTTAATATAACCAACCCCTCATCAATTTGAGTGTTTACATTGGGTGGTTGTAGTGGATCGGGGTTTTGATTTTCTTGGTTTCCTTGTGAGCATTTTACACTATATTGGGGTTCCATTATATTATATATGTTGTAATTTAAAACCCATGACATCTAAATTAGGTTGGTTTTTTAATTAAAATACAAAATATTATTTTTTTAATTTAAATTCTTAGGAGAAAAAGACTAAAATGGAAATAGCTAAATTGAGTTAAAAATAAGATAAATCAAACATACACATGCTGGAAAGATCCTCCCTTCATTTCTCCTCTCTCTTTTCTCAAGGAGAGTCAGAGCAGAAGTCATGACCCTTTAAAAAAGTTTAAAAAGTTTAACAGAAGGAATGTGCATGCACTCTAAGAAACATGTATGTGTTCTTAGAAACACGCACATGAAACATGCACATGTTCGAGTAGAAGTTCGTACCAGTGTGAATTCCTACTAGATGTATAGTAATATACTAAACTTTGTAACAATTAAGGTTAATAATTATGTGTGATGATATTTGGCATAAGAAAAACCAATATTCACATGAATTTTTAAAATGGTGGCACTTAAAATTTATTATTTTTATCTTTCTTATACATAATTTTTATAATTTTTATGAATAATTTAACATACATCATTCTAATTTTATAGGTGAATGTTAAGCTCAGACTTATATAAACACATTTTTTATTTAATACATCTACTTTCCATTTTGTTCATGATTTATTTTATTTAATAAATAATAATAGGTCGACTATTTATTTCCTAGAATTTTGTTTCCTTACATTATAACAAGGGGTTGATATTATTTATTAATTTTATTATATTTTTATTACTATTATAAATACATTTTAAGTAATTTTGATAAGTAATGCCCCACCACTTCACCTACAACTACTATAACACATGTTATTTTTAACATTATCTATATATTTTCCCTAATAATATTATTGTGTATCACTTTTCAACTATTTAATTATGTTAAACATTATTTTTAATATATCTAACTTTTAACTTTTAAATTATTATTTACCCATCATTTTCTATACCTTTTCCTCTCTCCATTAAAATCATATCATTATACATTACAATGAATAAATAATACAAATTTAAATTAAAAAAAAAACTGATAACATATATTTATTTCAAATACTAGACAAAAAGTTTCTTGCCAATAATATGGTAATAAGTGTAAACTCTTGGACCATTAACCTATTTCCTTAAGGGATGAATCATAGTTTTAAGTCTCCATGTGAGATCGATTGGAGGGAGACGAGGAAACAATGGCGGGCGACTACAGGCATTTGAGAACCGTTGCTGGGTTCTCCTTTCTCTGGTTTCATTCGTGACAGTATTGATCCAAGCCGTCTACACAGACTGATACAGTCGAGAACTACGTTTTGACTTCTCAGCCTGTTTTATTTTTCTTTTGACCGAGTTTTCTGTGATCCGCCGTCTCCTCCTCTGCTCTAGGTACACCGAACTCGCCCCTTCTCTGCACAAGGTTCGACATAAGATACACTATTTTACTTTACTTCTCTCGACTCGCTCTCTTGGTGTTGCTCTTTGGACCCGGCCTACCAGACTCCCTTTTATCGTTTTATATCGGACTGTCGGACACTGTATCTCCTTGCCGCACTGTTCCTCTGCTTCTCTCTGCATCCGACGGTGACTGTTTTCCTGCTCCCCATTAGTCCCCTTTTTGTACTGAACAGTGGGCCAGTGTGGTTCCCCAGACCTTTTCCCATGGCCTCTCCGACAGATCCTCCCGCCTTTCCCGCGGATGGAGGAGGAGTCTCTTTTTAGACCGAGGTCTGATAGATAGACTCCTTGATCGAGGTGCTCCGTCTTTTCCCTCAAAACTTTCAGAAGCTACTGCTTTTCCCCACGGGTGTCGAAGCGACAAGCGTCTGACCCCTGTTTTCATCTCCTCGAGGTGCTACCCGCCGGCGGACCATCACATCTTCTGCGGCCGATTGAACGGGTACCTGAGGCTTCTTCTCACCAGCGTTCGACCCTCTGGATGGCGGAAAGCAAACACCAGTCGGTGGCAGCCCTGAACGTCACAGGTATTGGTGTGGGGATTGAATCCGGTCAAAGATGTCACCAGTTCATTGGTTGGGCGCATTTCATATAAAACTGAGTCACTCCACCTCGCGGAGGCTGGATCCAAACATAGCGTTGCCGATTCACCGGATACTCAGGAGTCCACTATCTCAAAAGGTTGGATTTGTTTTCTTCCGGAACCCACGAAGCGTATGACGATCCTCTTCCTGGGTCTTCGGAGGCAGCATCATCATGCTCAAACGCTGGCGAATGGAGTTTAACCTAGACAATGACTATTTCCCGCTCCGTCATCTCTGGGTTCTGCTCCCAAGTCTCCCACTTCACTTCTGGAGCAGGGATGCTCTCGAGAGAAATCGAACTTCGTTGGGAGAGAGCCGATCACTTGTAAGACCTCCTCTCATTTCAGGATCCTCAAGACTTAAAGGCGGGGTCACAGGCCGAAATAGACATCACTAAAAGATTACGCCTAGCACCAGGGGTGAATGAAGGAGGAATGCACCAACAATTTCATTACCTCGGCATTCCACCACGATGCGAGAGCCAGCTGCCGTGAGGCCGGAGGACACCTTAGCCGATTACGTGTCGAGGTAAACCTTCTACTACACTTAGATGAATCGGAGGACTTATACCTAAACCCTCCAGCCTACATGTCGACAGATCCTTCCCTGGATTTCCTAGAGACCTCTTCCGCTAGCATATTTCAGTCGTGCACTGGTTCGGACCCTCTCTCTACAGTAGCCCAACTTTGCCCCTCTCTCTTCTTAACTCTCACAGAATCTGAAAAACTCAGGGTTAAGGACTTTGATTGGCTGACACCCTTCTCTAGGCCTAAGTCTCCTTTCGACTCTTCTAAGTCTTCTCCGACCCACTCACCGGCCTCACCTTTGGATGGCTCCTCTTCTCCTACTCTGGATCCCCCTCCCCTGATACCTTCACTCCCTATTTCCTCTCCCTTGCCAACTCAGATCGATTCCTTTCCCTCTCCAGTTGAATCCGCTGGCCTCCCCCTACCTCCCGGTTTCAACCAGCCTGTTGAGGATGATGCTTCCCTCCTGGAAGCACTGACCCCTGCTTTCTCTGCCCATTTTTCCCCGGACACTGCCACACAACTCCCCTTATACCGTGGCAAAGAGATTATTTCTTCTACATCGGATGTGCTTCCATCATCTTCTCGTCCCATTGAGCCACCTCCCCAACACCGCACTTTAAGCGAGGCCGCGGGCGCCAGGATCGAACTCTCTCTCCACTACAGACTAGAAGCGAGGAAGAAGGAAGGGCGTCTTTACCGCCTGGTTCCTGCAGTTACCTCTCCTGCAGTGGGCCGGGCCCATGCCAGAGCAATTAGGAGCCTTAGCCAGCTCTAAATAATGATTACGCTCTCAACTGTAGATATTGGGGGATCGGGGCACCCTCAAAGGCTGCCTACTCCGACCTTGCTTGGAACTCGACAAGAGCGATGTCATCTTCTTACGAAACGCTCTGGCGATCCCTTGGCCGGGGGACCTTCCATCCACCGTTCCGTCCGCTGGATCAGCTGCTGCTCCTAAGCTCCATTGGCAATCGAGGAGGATTCTTGGTGTCATAGGATCCGACACTCTTAATTCAAGTCCTACTTAACTTGGAGGTATTTTGTGTAGTGGCAATGGTTGCCACTACTTGAGGACAGCTCTCTCTGGCACGTCTGGTCCGTTAATGCGGATAGAGCTCCATTTTGGACACAACTCGCCTGTAGTGGGATTCTCTCCCTTCCAAATCTTATCTTGGGAGGCGATCTTAATATTACTTTCTCGTCGGATGAACATTGGGGCTCGACATCTACACCTGCCAGTCGCTGCTTCCCATTTAAAGACCTCTTCAAAGCCTTCAACCTCATTGATATCTTACCTACCAACCTGGCCCCTACACAGTAATGGGAGGCGAGGGCTGGAGAACATTGCCGGTGGTGAATGGATTTCTTATCTCGAATCCCTTCTTCACCTCTCACGCCTTTCGGAGTCGGACCGGCCCTTCCATTTTCTCCGATCATAAGCCCATCCACCTCTCTATTAACCCTCATTCATTTCGACTCAAGGCGTTTCCCCTTTAAATTACAATTAGCCGGAGCCGATTCCTCGAATACTTTCGACCTGAAGATCTCAAGTTTGGAACGATCCGCTTTTCCAACTAGATTCCAACCCTCAATCGAGACTTGTCTGGAAACTTTCTCTCCTCAAAGCCCAAACCAAAACTTGGACTAAAATTAAAAAGGCTGAAGCGGCATTCACTTTAAGCAGGATTGAACTCGAGATTTTGTCCCACATCAAAAACTCTACTAATGTGGCTCTATCTCCGGAAGACGAGTCATCACTCAAAGCTTTGGAGCATAACAGGAATTATATTCTACTGGAAGATGAAAAAAGATGGTGACTTAGAAGTCGGATGACCTGGTTAAAATGGGGCGATTCGAATAGCAAATTCTTCCACAAGGTCGCAAACTCCAACAGGAATAAAAAACTAATCTGGTCGATGGAACAGGGTTCAGAGGGGACTATCCGTGGTCAGGAGGCGCTCAAGCTTGCAGCGGCCACACATTTTGAATCGCAATACAAATCAAACAGTGAGCCCAACTTACCGGCGCAAATTTCTACTGCCAGTCTCTTCACAAATTTCGTTTCTGCGTCTGAAGCTTCGGACCTGTTCAATCCGGTTGACCTGTCAGAAATCAAGCAAATCCTGTCCACCCTCAAAAAAGAAAAGCCGGGTCGGACCGGATGGGCGTCAGGATTTTTCCTTCATTTTTTCGACCTCGTCGGTCCCGATCTTCTTTCGATGGTCGAGGATGTTCGTAAGAAAGGCAAAATCTCCAAAAGCCTCAATGCTACCTTTCTGGTCTTAATTCCCAAAAAGGACCTCCCCTCTTCCTTCAATGATTTCAGACCGATTTCATTGTGTAATTTGATTTACAAACTTGTTTCTAAAATCATTTCTACCCGACTTAAGCCAGTCCTGGAAAGAAAAATCTCGCCTGATCAACACGGATTCCTCAAGGGTCGTAGGATACATGATGACATTGGGGTGGCACATGAGTGCATACATAGCATCTCTCAGAAAAATCAAAAAGCAATGGTGATGAAAATAGACCTTAAGAAAGCTTTTGATAGCATCAGGTGGGACCATCCTTAGACTCATTCTACACTCGGAATTTGGTTTTGAGTTCCTGCGGTGGATAATGACTTTGTCACTAGTGCCAATCTATCCGTTCTGGTTAATGGGGAAGCTTCCCATTTCTTCCATTGAGAGGGCTCGTGGTAGATACCCCCTATCCTACTTTATTCTCGTTTTGGAAGCAGGGCTTCCTTGCTTTCCAAAAATGTGAAAGAACACTACGCATTCTTGGTATCAAGATCCTGTCGCCTCAAGTTATTCACCGTGTTTGTGGATGACATACTTTTATTAGCGGTCGATGTAGCAGATGGAAGGGCTGCTCTTTTAGTTTATTCAGTTTCTTTTGCCTTACATCACGGGTATCTATCAATCCACACTAAGGCCAGTATCCATTGTTAGGAACTTCGGGTGGAGCTTACACCTTTAAAGGCTTTCCTTCCCTTGCACCCTATGGATCTCCTGGGATTCGGTACACGGAATTCCTATTAACCTCAAAGATACTGACCTTGTTGGACATGGTAGGTATCTGTTGAGCCGGAAAATTGGCCCCTCGTGGCTTCTCAGGGGGAAGCTGACTCATCTTGGTCAACTTCTGTCTTACAAAGCTTAGGCATTTCTTGGATGGTTTTGGAAAGATTCGCAAAATTCTCACCTTGCTCCATAAACTTTCTTTTAATTTTTCTCTGGAAGAACGACCTTTAGCAGAATTTGGCATTTCACAGTAGAAGTGTGATTCTCTCCTGAATAAAAGCGAAGGCGGTTGGGGTTACTTCACCTTCAACAAAGCATTCGCGGCGTAGCTTCTTTACGGCAGACTTTCATGGCCGGGTTATCTTCGGCGGAAATATCTTGGTTTCTGACATACTCTCACAGTTAATCCCGCTTTTCTGAACCAGGGTCTCCCCGATTTGGAGGGGACTGCCGCTCTCTCTCTGGATTCGCCAATCCCACTTTTCACAGAACCGGGCTTCCCCGATTTGGAGGGGACTGATTTCTTCTTCTCAGGTCATCCTGCATTGGCTCCGTTGGTGTCCGGGCTCGGGTGCTGAAGTAAAATTGGGCAGGGACAAACTCATTGGACTCGATGATCTTTCGTTGCTCTCCTTACAGCTCAGGTCAAAGTTAGTGTCTCTCAACATCCATTATCTTGCACAATTAAAGTTTGAGACTTCTGCCTTGTACCTCCCAGATCGATGGCTTCATAGCAGTGATCTGGCACTCGGTGGCCCCTTAGCATTGGAGTTCGATTTCTTCACAGCTGCTCTAAAAAGCTCTGGCCTTTCTCTCACGAATGCCAGCGATACTCTCACCTGGGTAGGTGGTGATGGTTCTGGACACGTCACTGCAAAAAATGTTTATGCAGCCCTTTCTCCGGACAGAGTGACCGTTTCACTGCCTTCTTGGCTCCCACGAATTTGGTCCTGGCAGATCCCTTTAAAACTCAAACTGTTTTTTTGGCTTGGTGCCAGCAACAAACTTCTCACTTGGGAGAATCTTCAAAAAAAAGGTAGAATCGGACCTGGGCTCTGCGTTCTTTGTAGAGAGGATACGGAGGATATCCACCATCTGTTTCTTCATTGTAGATTTACTCAATCAGTTTGGCAGCATATCGTGCAACAGCTATCTCTTTCCTTTCACTGGACTGGTGCCTCCTTTCCGGAGTGCTTTGCAACTTGGACTTTCGATTTGGCTGCGCCTCCTTCTCTGGCAGTCTTAGTTTGCTGGCATATATGGAAGGAACGTAACATGTCCCTCTTTGAGAACACCCTTCCATCCGTTCGGTCTGTATGTTACAGGATTCTTTCATCTTTTCACTGGCAGCCTTCCACTATCAAGCCGTTTCTTCACAAAGTGGTTGATTTCACTCTGCCTGCTGGTCATACAGTGGCCTTTTTTGATGGAGCAGCCAAAGTAAATGGATGTTGCTGTGGAGCGGGAGGCATTTTCAAGGTTCACCCTGAGAGGACGACTAAGTGGTTTTTATGTTGTGGTAGGGGCTCCAACACAAAGGCTGAACTGCTTGGCCTTTGGGCGACACTACTGCTGGCTTCTATTTGGTCTCTTGACCACATCCATGTCTTTGGCGACTCCAAAGTCATCATTGACTGGATCAATCTCAAGTGTGATCTCCACTCACCGCATGTGGAAGGGTGGAAAGCTAAAACAGTTTTGCTGGCTAATAAGTTCAATGATATCGCCTTCCGTCATCTACCCAGATCTTTCAACTCGGAGGCGGATGTCCTTTCTAAGATTGCACTTAGTCATGAGGTCGGCAGACTCCACTTATTCCACTGCGACAGAGGCCTGGCGAGCACTTCCTCCCACCTCAATCTCTTTGAACTTAACCAGGCCCACAGCACTGGAACGCCATTGTGATCCGGCCATTCCTTGTCCTGTCAGCTGCACAGGGAATGGAGGCTGTTGTATTTTTCGTTTCATTTTGCTGTGGGTTCAGTGCTGATTCGTATGTCTGCTGGAATATTTTCTCCCCTACTCTCTCTATCCCCTCGGCGGTGGCGGAGCTGCACATATTTTCCATCTTCCAGTTTCTGCACGTTATTGACAGGGGGAAGATGACAGGCAATCCAACTCCGATCCATGATCACTCATTTGGGACGGCCATCGATTCACACAGCCGAGCTCGTCGATGTTTTTGATAAACAACCTTTCCTTGTAACCGGACGGACGTCCATTTGTTTATCTCCGAATCTGATTGGTTGAATACCACAGTATTTTGGACTGACTTTGACTTTGGGCGATGTAAACGATTTTATACTTTTTATAAAATTGAGTCAATTTCTTATGGGGAAAAAGTGTAAACCTTCTAAATATTTATCCGAATACTAGACAAAAGTTTCTTGCCAATAATATAGTAATAAGTGTAAACCTTCTAAATATAAATATTGATACACCGTAAAGATTTTGCACTATGATCTCTCTATGTTCATTGAATTTGTTAATTTAGTGTTATTTCTATTGTAATATGTTTAAACCTTCGATCTCTTTATGTTCATTGAAGCTGTCACTTTATTGTTATTTTCTTTCAAAATATTTTGTTTGTTTTCCATTTTCATAAAATTCTCTTATGACCTAATTTGATCTTTATATATATATATATATATATTTAATTTTTTTTACATAATTATTTTATAGTTTTTTTTAATTCATTCTAATTTATTTCAAATAAAATAACATATAATATGGATTCTCGGATGTGTTTCATTCACTACTTTTGTTGTATTGATAAATGAGAGTTCAATAGTTATTTTCAAAAGTGCCAAGGATCTCCGTGAAGGATGTTCTCTTTTGTCGTTGTTGTTTATCCTATTCATGGAAGAGTTGAGTTTATTACTTAAGCAAGCACAAGTTGAGGTAGGATTGGAGGCATAAAGGTTTCTAATCTTATCAATATTATTCATTTGTTTATGATGTGTCGATAATGGAAAAATGTTCTTTGCTATAATGGAGATTGATTGGTGAAAAATGTTCTTTGCTATAATGGAGATTGATTGGTGAGATTCTTTTCATGTTTTTTAATGCTACACGACATTCCATAAATGTTCAAAAATCCTACTTTCATTATTATTATTTGAGCTATGTTCACCTTATTTTTTCTCACTCTCTATTTCCTTATTAGTTAATGGATCTCGCAGTTGATTTTCATTACCTAGGTTTTTATTTCAAGCTAGACAGTTACCGTAAAGATGATTGGAGATGGCTCTTAAACAAATTTGATAAGCGTATAGGGAACCAATGTTAGAGGTGGATCTCATTGGGGGATATATGTCCTCGCCAGATCGATTTTGGTAAGTCTATTGGTTTATTGGATATCATTGTCTTGTATTCCTAAGTCAGTTTAAATCTTGATTAGAAGGAAACAAATTATCGTGTACAGGAAACGCAGGGTGTACATATTTTTCGTTGGTAGACGATTAATCGTCCTAAACTTTATGATGGATTGGGACTAAAGAATATGGATATGTTTGGATGGGCATTGGCTGATAAAATTTTATGGAGATGCATGAAAAAATGATGGATTATTTAACAAGGTACTGAAAGATAAGTATTTTCATAATTATTTTGTAAATGCATGGTTCAGAGGGACCCCTCTGAAATCTTCCAGAGTATCGAATTCTTGGCGTTGTCTTTTAAATTCATTTAACATTGTATCAGATTGCCTTGCTTTGAAGCCTAGGGCTGGTACTTCAATCAGAACTAGAGAGGATTCACTTATTGGGTTATTAACTTGTTTGACGCTGACAGAGAATCTTATTTCCATCTTATGGGATAGAGGGTTCCATTATATCTTTTAGGTGGTGTCTCCTCCAAGGATGGGTTTGGTTATGTCATAGTGGATGTCAGCAGAGGATTTGGGTCTTCATGGATTTTTAGCAGATGAATGGAAGGAATACATCGGGGTTCTCAATCCATCTGGTGTTTACCTATCAAACTATCCAGATGATTTATGTTGGTCGTGGAATGTAAATTGTGGGGGTTACTACTAAGGAAGCATATCCAACCTTATCATTCTAGTCTTGGAGGTGTTCTGGGAAGTGGTGGCACAAGGCGCTTTCGGATTGGAATATTCCAATTAAATTGAAATTGTTCAGTTGGCTTCTTTTGGAGAATAATGTACTAACTTGGGAAAATTTGCAGAAGAAGGGTGGCATGGGTCCTAGTATTTGTATGCTATATTTCCAGGGAGGTGAATCTATCTATCATTTAATGGTTCAATGTATTTTTTCTCATCTTGTTTGGAAAGAGGTACTCTGATATCTTTAATTGACTATTGATTGGAATTTGTAGCAACTGAATGATATTTTTAGAATTTGGATGATTCATTTTCCTCGATTTAAAGTGTTGTTGTTTTTTGTTGTTGGTAGTTTTGGTTACATAGGAACACAATGATATTTGATGGAGGCAAGGTCTCTCATATAGTTGTTTACTTTCAAGTGTTGGCTATGTTTGAGAACTTTAAGGTTGTTAAGAGCTCCAAATCAAGATTTATTCGACCACCTGTATTAGTAATGGATATACCTATTGGATGGTTTGATGGACTAGTGGAATAATTAAAATAAATGGGTCGATTAGTTACAAGTGGAGGTTCAATTGTGGTGTTGGCACAAATACTCGTGGAGAACTGTCGGGAGTTTGGGCTCTTCTATTGATGGTCATTAGATTACATATTTATCATTTGTAGGTTTCAAGGGATTCAAAGATCATCATTGATTGGTTGAATCACCAAAGTGGCATTGAGGTGACACGTTTTCACTTTTAGAAGGAACGGATTCATAACCCGATTTTGGAATTTTTCTATATCAATTTCAGCCATATATATAGAGAATTCAATGAGGATGCAAATATGTTGTGAAAACAGGCTCTCGATCTTATCGAAAGCAGGTGCCTCCACTTAGACATTTTTTTAATGTTCTTTATTTTGTATTTGATGTTTAGATGTTGTTCATAATTTGATGCATGTAATTTGTAAGGTGCCAATAATTTGGTGGAGTGCTTGATTTTGTTGATAGACTTCTAATTTTGATGGTGATGAAAGTAACCTTTTATACTTATTATAATATAAATAACACTTTTCTTATTGAAAAACAATACATTAGGATAAATAAATAAAAATAAAAATATAATCAAAATTATATTTATACACATAATACAAAATTTTGTTTTGATAAGTAACAATATAATAAAATAAAAATAAAAAATAAAAATAATAATAAAATTAAATTAAATTTTTAAATAAAAAATAATGATCAATATTTATGTGGAAACAAAGGTTTCACTCAACTTTGTTTTATATCTATTTAATCCTTTCCCATTTACCATTTAAGTTCTTTGGAATGTTTCCATTTTAGTGTTTACAATTTTTAACTTTTGTGACATGGTGCATAGTTGTATGATGATACACTACAATAAACAAAAACTTTATACAAAATACAATTATGATTATAATGATAAACTGTGTTTATACATATTAAACAAAAAGTTTCCTATCAATAGCATTGCCATAAATTTGATCGTTTAATCAAAGACGATGAATATGCATGCATAATGAAAAAGCTCGAGGACGGTTCGACGATTCAAAATCATTTAACATATTCGATAGCTGTGTTATTAGAAATATCGTAACTTCTTAAAAATACTCATTTCTCTGAATTGTAATTTGAGCCTCAAACTTTGCTATCAAAAGATGTGTACCCTTCTTTGCGAGAAGGGAAAGGGATTTAGAAGAAAGCTAAACGGGAAGAGTCACTTTCCTGTTCATTTCTAGGGTTCAGAACCAAAGCGATCCAAAAGCCCAACATTTTTTTCCTCTCCTTCTCAATCAACAAAAACAAATCTACAGTAACGTCACCACCATTCATATTGAATATTATAAAGATTGTTTTTATTTAATTATTGAAGAGGGTATCTTGAAATGGAGATATATCTATTAGGGTTTTGGTCTTCCATTATGATATAAACGTGTTTTTATTTAACAGTTCCAAGATTTACATATATATTACCTTTTTTTATTTAATACTAATTATTATTAGATTTTGTTTGAATAACAGTGATGAATTGATCTACAAATGCAGCCAATAATGTCTATATTTACTGCTAACTACTAATTAACAATTAAATTATAATTACGTCGAAAGGGTACATCTATTGATAATGGGCACAATTAATGATCTTTTAACCTTATTTAACCTTAAACCCTAATCTGATTGCTATGCATTGAAGATGTTGGCATATTCTTAGTCGTCCTCCAAAATCAATGGGTCAGATTTATTATTCATAACTTTCTTGCATTTATCAAGGCATCAGTTAACATGTTTACTTTTTAACATTTACCTAATCACATTAAAAAATTGCTATAAAGATATGTAAATACAACGTTTAAATGATTAAGTAGGATTAAACCTTGCAGCCAAACGTTTCATATTACCAAGACGAATTACGAATTACCACATACGTTTTATATTGGAGGCATGGATTTTCAACTGATACCTTTCGAAGTTCTCAGCCTCGAGTTAGTGGCTATGCTAGTATAATAATATTATATGTATGATGAAAGTTAGTGGCCATGCTAGTATAATAATATTATATGTATATATGTATGATGAAAGCAAAGCAAAGATGCTGCAAGATTTGACTAATCCAATGGACAGAATTGGATGCTTTAGCTAATGCAACTAAAGATTGTTTGCATAGAAATGCGATGGAAATGATAGCAATACGAAAGAAGTGAGAGTGACTTCTATACTTGCGGAACATGGATTGATAATCACGGCCTCCACACCATATGGCGGAGAAGAAGTAACACTTATATCTATTGATTAATAGGAATATTAACTGGTCGATCTTTTATTCATCCTTTTTTTTGGGACAGTGGGAATGGAGATAGGCTTGGTAGGTCGTTAATGGGCGGGGGATGGATTGCGACCGGCCTGCAGGTGTGGTGCGCATGAACAACAGACCTACATGTGAGCGGAAAAGCCTAAATTTGGGGCCCTTAAAAGAGGGAAAGATTGGGCGAGTTACGAGAGGATGATCAGGCGTCAATCCTGATTCCTCAGTGGATTCCTCAGTGAGGAGGAGAAAATTTTCAGATTTTGATAGAGGTTAGTCTGGTTTAGAATGGGTTTATGTTTCCCAAGATCACGTTTTCTTTTGATGATCAGGCCGTTTGCTATGTGCTCTGTTAGTACCACTTGTTTTAGTGATTTCCTTGCCGAGGAGCGCTGATGCATTTATGTCCCCCAATCACTAATCTGCGCACCGAGCTTGCTTTCGATATTCAATTCAACGTTACTGGTGATGAGTTCGAATCACGAGGATGAAACCCTAGCCTGATCCATATTTAGTGACGAAATGTTGAAAGGTAGCAGCTAGGATGTATATGTCCTGCTGCTATTGTGACCGTTCCCATTCGTGATGTTTGTCTCATTTGGACGTCGGCTAAAGGGGGACAATTGGCTACCGCCTCCGCCTTTGCTTCGTATCCTCGGAACCTGGACTTATCCTTCTCGAACCACTTTATGAGTGAGGTAATTTCTGTTTTTGTCTAATTCATTTCCTGTAATGTCGGCATTGCATTTTGTGCACCGAAATCCCATGAGAAGAGCTGAAATCTCACGTAGTCGATTTCTCTGATTGTTTTGCGATGTATCATGAAAAGAACCTTCAAACACCAAATGGAATGAAAATAAGATGTAAAGACTGTAAAGATAAAGCAATGAATATGACCAAACAAAACTGTCGATATGCATAAAGAGAAATTGATACGTTATGATAAATATGGGATGCTGTATAGATTTTATAAAGTAATCCGTTGAAAGAGAGAAACTCTGCACGACGCATAAAATATAGAGTTCTAACCTCCCAATCTATGTGATGAAGAAACAAAACCCTAGAAACGTAAAAGTTGTAAACGCAAAATTTGCATAGGAAAGAGGCTGCTACAAAATATGTGTAAATTTAATAATGGAAATTTTTGGTGTTGGCTTTCACAAGGTAAGACAATACAGACGAGGATAAAATTCAACCTGACAATTTTGTATCTTATAATCTCGGCCCTGCAGATATAGCAGACACCTGCCTTCATTTTGATAACAGCATGTACGAATAGTAATAATAGAGGTCTGGGCACGGTTCTACCAGGTAATTGATATGGCCTGTGGATTTCCATTATCTTTTCATTCCATAGTAAACAACAAAAGCATCTAAATCTTTCTGTAATGTAGATCTAGGTCCAGAGGCTATAGCTGTTAACTGTAGTCTGAAATGGATTCCAAAACTTAACGGGTATGCCAAATTGTGCAGCGTAGAGGTACTGGAATCGCACGCTTCTAGCGGCCTTCACGTTGGAGATTTTCGTCTGCAACAGGGGACCAACCAAAGTTCGAAAAGGTGCACTACTGTCACTCTGCAAGTTGCCTTCAAGGCTGGCAACTGCACCGGCCCTTGCATTTGCTGCGAGGGACAGAAGTCTGGCTTATGGTACTATCACTTTCAGGCAAAATCCACCGAGCGCACCTGTGTCAATAGAATAATTCCAAAGAACTTGCACCAGATATGGTAATGAGTTCGAATCTACACTTCCATCGTAGAAGCTAAGTGTCCAGTTCAAAGTTTCGAACCCACCAGTGTCAAGATGCTTATTCTAATAATATGGTGAGCAATAGTTCAGAGGATTTGGAGGCCTGGTTCATGAAGGCTGAAAATAGAGAGCCCCAAGTGGAGATATACAGCAAAGATCAGGCGGACTTCTCAGAGTCGAGACTCCAAAGAGCAAGGCCGCCAAGATGAAGAGAAAACCAGCCGCTGTTGAGATACAGTCAGGGAGGAAGGTCGAGAAGGAGTGGAGAATAGTACGGGTTTCTCGGCAGACTGGAGGTAAAGATCGTCACAGTAAAGTACGCACATCAAAAGAACTTTGTGACAGAAGGGTTAGGCTGTCTGTTCCTACTGCATTTCAATTGTACGACCTGCAAGACAGACTAGGATATGAGCAGCCCAGTAAGGCTGTGGACTGGTTAATTAAAGTTGCAAAATCAGCTATAGATGACCTCCCTGTACTAGACTCGGAAATGGCTTCTGCTTCTGCAGGTAACGTGGCTCATCTAACTTCCTCAATCTCTTCCATTGTCGAGCATTGTGCTGGATCGCCAAGCGTTTTTTCGCTTCCATTGGAACCCCAAAGCAACAATGATGATAGCCCATGTGGGATTCATACTCATATCTTGTCTGGGACAGGTAATGTTCAGAAACTGTGGAATTATAATAATATGCCGTCTTACACAGATATGTTATCCACCCAGGATTCTCATCGGCTTCAAAATATGCCTTCTCCTTCGACAGAAGCACTCCAAAAATCTTTTCAGCCAGTGACGGCCACCCCAGCAAGTAGTCAGGTTGTTATTGAAAGCCCTTCTCTTGAAAGCAATGAAATGGCCGACTCCGCAAAGCAAAGTCGACACTTGGCAGTCAACGCAGAGCAAGGTCGGGCTAATATTCCCGATATGATTATGAAAAGCGCTGAGCAACAGCAGCAGCAACAAGCACACATGCATTTTAGGCATTATGCTTCAACTTTTGTTCCCATGTTTTCTAACAATGCAAATTGCTTAGCAGCAGCAACAAGCACACATGCATTTTAGGCATTATGCTTCAACTTTTGTTCCCATGTTTTCTAACAATGCAAATTGCTTGGCCTCAAGCTCCTCTAGTAGGGGAACCCCTCCGTCTATTTCCGCTTCTATTACAAATATTCATGCTCTATCCCACATTCATAAGGATTCCTATGGTGAAGTCTTTGCCAATGATTTCTTTCCATTTCAAGAGTGTGACGGTCGTGAATATCAGGAATTTCACTAAACAGGACAAGTTAGAGCATGGGCGCAGTAGCGGATGGTATGATTTCTCACCAAATAAAATCTCCCCATCTTACTTTGTTTTGCTTTCAATCCAAAGTGAGATTATTGAATATCGTCAATAATCTACTTTTGCATATCGTCAATATGCATTTTTTTTTGCCTGTCACTACTCCACTACTTTGTTTGTTCGTAAATCGTTAGAGCAAAGAAGAAGGGTTACGGTAACGACTCTACACGCTTTTAGTTATATGACGTTTGTAAGGGATTGAAGTTTGCAGTTTCACTAGTATATGACGTTCTTCGGTATTGTAATATTTGAAAATCTATATATTTATAAAGTTATATCCCGTGATTTCCAGAATGATCCATGTTATTTTAGATAAAGCCACTATGTGAATTGCTACATGTGTGATTCAAGTCAGACATTTCGCATTTATCGTTACAGGGCATACCGCATCAAGAATCCCATGTTTTTCAGATTTATTACTCAACTTTTGCTCGAAAAGGGCTACAATCAAATCTAATGTAATCCCGTTTTATATCACATTTTTATCTCAAAACCCCACTAAAACCTACCATTTCACTTTATTTGGCCGTTCTGCTGTAACCCAAACAAGTGAAAAGAAATGCTCTTCAAGTGTTTTAATAGTATTGTCTGACTTATAGTTGTGATAACTCCCTAAAGAATATGATATAATGAAGCCACATTCCAACCATCCACATCACGTTAATTAAGCACTTAAATTTATCACCCTATTTTAAGGGTTAGATTATCATTACCCAGTATTTCTAGATTTATATTAGCATTTCTTTGTTCCTTGTATCTAATTTTAATCTTGTTTTATTTGATCTGTATCTCAGTTATCGTCTAACAGTAAAACGTAAGCCCAATGTTTCTTACTTTGGAATAAAGTCCGTGAATATGCTCACTTCCATCCGATGTATGTAGAAGTCACCAGCAATCCAACCCTCTGAATGTCATGGCGGGGATGGGACTATATGCACGTCCATTCTTTACTTAGCCTATATCTTTTGTGGTACAAATTATGAAGAGGCGAATCACCGAAAGAAAAATCTCCATTTTACAACTTTAGAAGCAAAGAAAACCTCGGTGAAACATTGATGTTTTGCAAAACTCATGATAGAAAACCTGTTACATCAAAACCTGCGTTTAAGGCGAGTCAGTCCGGTGCTTAAGTGTTTTAGAAGTGATTCTAGACTACATTTCGAAAATTGTTATAGTGTGAAACTTGGATGTTGTGCAAAACTCACAATAGAAAACCTGTTACAGTAAAACCTGATAAATTGTGAAGGACAGAGAAATGCAGAGAGAAAAGAATAGTATATTCAAATGTATGAAGAAGTACAGAACAGAACTGAAGAGATTCAGAAGTCACCTGACAATAGGAAATAGCTGAGCTTATATATGCTC
>SNQJ01S0056959.1:27084-42373 GCA_010110895.2 Picea sitchensis
TTATGAAAAATGTGAATGTGTTTAAGACAAGTGAAATAGAGGGTCATCCATGCCACTACCTAATACATACTTCTTTGTCAATGGTAGAAATTAAACATGAGACTAACTTCATGAATTAAGCCGCCCAGTACTTGGTAACTCTGGCAAGAAGGTAGAATTAAATATTTGACAGATAGCTGTATCAATTATGAACAGGTTAAGAACAGGTTGCAGTCCTAACTTTTTTCTGATTCAAAGATTCGCGGACTTTACTTTCGGCTCCAGCAGATGATGCAAGGAGCGAACTTAATTTCAAGCACTCGACGTTATACACAAGTAACGCTACTAATACTTGAAACTTTGAAACGTATTGTTATATTGAAATGCATAGGCTTCTTCATTGCAATATGTTTTCCTATTCTTTCTGATTGTTAGAATGTGTCATTTGAAATTCGTAAATAGGTGTTGATGGTGACCTATTTTCTGAATCATCATTATTTTGTACCAAACGCTGTAAAGGAAAATGGCTGAAGGATAACAATTGGTTTAAGAAAAATATTAGCAACCCATTTGAATAATATTTTCCAGCTGGTGAATACAAGCCATTTCATGTGCTTATAGGGCATTAAGTGAACATCAATGAAAGCATTCCAACCATATCAAATGATTTATGAGCATTTGATATCAAATGATAGAAGCAACCACATTGACTTGCTATTTTGACTTACAAAACTCTAAACAGATATCATTGGTATTCACCAATTTTATGATAAAATGATACCTTGTATCAATATGTTTGGATTTCTTGTGAAACACATGATTCTTTGATAACATGATGGCTGAACTGTTGTCAAAAAACTGTTGTTGGTGCAACAAAGAGTCACTATGGGCTCCTTCCTTGATTCCCATGATATAATTCCAGTTCCAAAAGGAAATGTGTACCCAGAGGTACTTATCCAATAAGTCTGAAATATTATGAAGTGGAGTACTTAGTGCAAAAATCTTTTTTCCATTGACATATCTCATCATCCACTTTCCTTCCTTCCAATGTGATTCTTTTCGAGTTTCCATGAACCTTGAGATTAGGCTCACTCCATACATAACATTAGGTCTTGCTGCTATGAGATACATAATAGTACCTGCAAGTCCTTTAAATAGTGTGGGATCCACCTTTGACCCTTTATCTTTCTTAACCAGTTTTGGAGTGGTGAATTTCTATTCCCAAAAAAGTCTCATAAGCCAAATCTCATAAGCCCTAAATCAGTCATTTCAAACTCATCCTTCATTAGTGACTTAAGTTTCTTTATGCCAAAATCACCTATAAATATCAATTCATCTACATATAAGAAAACAATTAACATATTACCTTGTTGATTTTCTTTGATGTACAATGTTAGCTCACTTTCACTTCTCTGAAATCCATTCTATCTAAGATAGGAATTTATCTGACTGTACCAAGCTCTAGGAGCTTGCTTTAATCCATACAATGCTTTCTTCAATCTATACACCTTGTCTTCTTGTCCTGGAACGTGATAGGCTTGTGGTTGTTCCACATATACTTCTTCTTCTATGTGTCCATTAAAAAATCTTGACTTTACATCCATCTGATAAATGGCTAGCACAATTTTGACTATGTCCATGTGTGTAACTAGTGCAAATGTTTCACTAAAATCAATTTGAGGTTGTTGTGTTAAACCTCTTGGAACTAACCTTGATTTGTACTATAGCACATTTCCATATGCATCTTGCTTGGTTTTATAAATCCATTTGACACTTATTGCATCGTTATCTCCAAGTACACCTATAAATTTCAATGTCTCATAGTCCTCTATGCATCCGATTTCTTCAACCATGGATTGTTCCCATATATCATCTTTGACAACGTCTTCAAATGTTAATGGATCATCAATTTTTTACAATAGAGCAAAAACAGAAAATATTTTTTTTGTGTCCTCATTATAGATGTCGCGCAACCATCATGTCTTTCTTGGTAACACACTTTCTAATATTGGATCTCGAGATGTAGATGTACTCATATTGCTTGATGATGTTTGTTGCACCATAGGTGTAGAGTACTATGCACTGCAGTGCCGGATATAGAAGGGACTGCACATTGTCTTGTGGTTGGTGGTTGAACTACTTCATTTTTTGCGTCATCATGCTCCATTGCATCAAGAATTTTGACTGTCTTTTCTATGTTTCCATCCCATGCTTCATTCTCTATGAACAAAATATCGCAGTTGATTTTGACTTTTCTTGCAATAGGAGCATACAACTTGTATGCTTTTGTGTCTTTAGTTTACCCAAAAAATACACATTTTTGTCCTTTGTTGTCTAACTTCTTTCTCAGCTCATTTGAAACATGTGCGTATGTGACAAAACCAAAAAGTTTTGGGTGTTCCACATTATGGTTTAATCCTATCCAGGCTTCTTGAGGAACTATGTTCCTCATACTCTTTGTTGGATATTTGTTCATGATGTATACTGCAGTTGCTCAACCCAATACTCATTTGACAAATTTTTGACTTCCAACATACTATGCGCCATCTCCATGATGGTTGTGTTCTTTGTTTCTGTGACACCATTCTGATGTGGTGTATATTGCGCGGTGAATTACTTGTATATCCTATGATCTTTACAAAAGTTTTGAAATTATCTTGAAATGTATTCTCCTCCTCTATCAGTTCTTAGACACTTGATGTAGTCACCACTCTGCTTCTCCAAAAGTGATTTAAACTAATGAAAACAACACAATGCATTATATTTATTCTTTAGGAAATAAGTCCATGTCTTTCTTGAGAAATCATCAATAAATGTTAGAAAATAAATATTGCCTCCTATAGATGGAGTTTGAATTGGTCCAAAAATATCTAAATGTACAATTTCCAGTGGAGCTTTTGCCCGGTAAGATGTTCCAAATGGAAATGATTCTCTATGCTTCTTTCCAAATATGCAGCCTTCACATATCCTTTTTGGTTTTTCAATCAATGGAAAACCTTTTACCATATCCTTTGTACATAGCAGCTTCAAACCTCCAAAGTTCAAATGTCCAAATATGAAATTTCGTAGCTAGGAATTATCGTGTACTTCAAATTAGAATTTCTCATTCATTGATACACCTTTTTGTCCTTTCTTGGTACTACAAGCACTATTTTCTTCATTGGAACTGCGCGCACTTTCTACTATCAATGCGGTATATAACTGCACATTTGTTGCTTTACCACTAGATTTTGTTGTTTTTCTCTTCATGACTGGTTTCATTGTCAATGTGAACATCTTGTTGCTTTTCATCTGGATTTTTGCAATAAGATGATTTCTTGGATATTTGTCCACAATCACACAGTGATTATATTCCATGTAGATTTTGTATGCCTTTTGTAACAGTTTTCATGTGCTCATCATATTATGCTTCAGACTAGAAACATAATATACATCATGCATAACTTTTTGTTCTCCTTGCTTAGTTGAAATTTGTATACTACCTTTTCCTAAGACACTGACTTGGATATCTGTTCCGATTGTAACCTTTGTTTGGACCGACTCATCCAAACTAGAAAATAATTCTATGTTTCTTGTCATGTGGTTACTGCATCCTGAATCTAAATACCATATGTCACATGGACTTGCTTGAGAAACATTACATTCAACCGGGAAAATTATAGGCATTACCTCAATGTGCACCATAAACATAGGATTTGTTTGGTTATTTACATTGTTTGATTGATATTGACCTTGCTTGTTCTGATTATACTGTCACTTCCTGCACTCATATGCATACTATCCATACTTTTTACGGTAATGACATTGAATCTTTGATTTGTCAATTCCGTGACCACTTGAATGACTAGTATTTCGGTTTTGACCTCTTCCACCAGTTTTTCCAGGACTGCTATTGCGCCCACCTTTGAAATAACTTCTTCCTATGCCTATAGAGTTAACTCTCCCCCTTCCTCTTTCATGACTTATAGATGACTCTGCGGAAAATGCATTCTCTAATGGCATTTTTGACCTATTAAATATGTGATCATGATTAAAGAGGGAATCTTCCAGTTCATATAGACTAAACTAAGTCGAGTCTTTTCTCTCTTCTAGAGTCACAACAAGGGTATCAAATTTAGAAGGAAGACTCCTAAGTACCTTCTCAATTTTTTTTTGTCTTCTATGGCTTCACCACGAGAATTAATCTGATTTCTCAAGCCAATAACATGGGTATAAAAGGAATCTACTATATTTGAATCTTTCATGGACAGAGTTTCAAAATCTCTTCTAAGAATTTATAGTTTAGAAGTCTTTATTTTTTCCATACCTTGGTAAGTGGTTTTTAATATGTCCCATGTCTCCTTGGCTTGCTTTGTTGATCCAAATATTGAGAGTATGCTCTCATGCATGGCTTGATGTATGCAAAACATCACCTTTCCATCCTTCTTTCTTTGATCTTTCAAGACATCCTTCTCATCTTGTGTGAGTGTATTATATATTATCTGATTTGCTAGTTATACAAAGCCATTCTTGAATATCTCTCATACATATTGACCTCTGAATAGTGCCTTCATGTTCAAGGACCACATCTCATAATTATTTCCTGTAAAAGTGGGATTCTACAAATTTGAAGTAGAAGTCATATTTCACCTTTCAATGAAGTCTCTTCTATTGAACTTGTTCTGATATAACCTTCTCTTGATCAACCTACTCTGGTACCAGATCTATGATCTATAACGTGCGGGGAAACTGTGCGTAGCATAGTGAAAAAATATTGTGCGCCACAAACATGATTGTTGAACTCTCAGGATTTATCACACAGTTCACAGACTGCACGACTTACTCTATGTTGTGATATAAAAACTTAATAGAATGGTTTGTGGATTTAGAATAAGAAAGTGTCATGTTTAGCACATAAACTCATAAATATACAAGAAATTTGTCAACACACAAACTACTTGATATTAACAACTTCGGTGCAACATACAAATATAAAATACAATAACTAAGATGAGCTTCGGCTACAATGGCTTCATTTAATTCTTCAACTTACAATTATACCGATAGATCTTGTTCTTTGAGGCTTCTTTGACTAACTTCAGTTGTTCTTGCTCCTCTCGACTATTCTCTATGTTCTTCTTTACATCTACTTGTCGACTAACTAAAGGCGACTTATATGGACTACAACTTAGAATTCCTATATAAGTATAACTCTCTCAAAATTAAATACAACCATTAATACGAATGACTCTGAACTACTTAACTGTATTCGACAAGACTAAGATTGGATCCATTAATTTAACTCCCCTGCGTGTTGATTGATAAAATGGATCTTGCGTAAATGTAAAAGTAAAGTAATAAACACAAGTTGTAGACTGACAGAACTAACTCACAAATATTATACAAAATCAAATGACTCACAAATCGACGGAGATGTGAGCTCACCAACTTGTAATTATTATTTCCAACATAAACATTGTGTTGTTGGTAATTTAAGAATCAAATCCAAATATGTCTTTCCCAGGCATCTTAGGGGTAATAAATCTTCTATACAAATCATGTTGAGATAATTTATTCCCTTCTCCATCTAACAAACACTCCACTTTACAAATGTGCAGACCAACTTCTTCAAATTCTCTCAATCATTTCTTTCTTTTAACAAACTATGTGTTTTATCATGTTCAAGGTGTCTTAATGAATGATCAAATGAGCGATTTATTCAATCTCTCTAAATAATATATTTTTTCAACGACCTCTTTGTTTAATCATTCGTGTCTTAATCAACGAATGAACAACTCTTTGATGGACTCTTTAGTATGCATTTTTGTTTCTTCGTGAACGGATATATATTCTCATGAATTAATCCAAGAGTTCAATTTTCTCTTGTATTCCTTAATATACCTAATAATCGCCATCACCTATGCAAATGATATTTTTTTATTAATACAAGTTCTTAAGACTTTTTGAAGCCCATTGTTTCATTCTTTATTACTGCCCAGATTAGTGCTACTAATGTTTCAAATTGAATGTTTAGCTTATCTTCACACATTTGAAATCCCTCTCATTTAGCTTTGCTTCATTATTATAAACTTGTGCATAACCATTTATTGTTGTAATCAATAAATGGTGCAGCTACATTATATTATGAAATTTAGTAACTATATTTTATCATGAAATTTAATATTATAAATAAAATAATGTCTTATTTTATTCTCTTACTATATAATTTTAAATATATTATAATTTATATTTTAATGAATAGATAGTCATAACTAACTTCAATAAAATTAAAAAGAGATTCATAATAAAAATATATATTTAATAATATTTTTTTTTATTAGAAATATGTTAAGAGAAAAAATAGATATGAATAAAGCTAAAAAACTTCTAATTGGAAATATATTAAGATAAAATTTAATAAAAAAATTAAAAACAAATGAATATAAAAAATAGATATTTAATAAAACTAAAAACAATTAAATAGAAACATATTGAGAAAAAAAACCCCGGATGGGGTTCCACACGGAAAAGAAGGGGCACGTGGAGGCGCGCAAGGAGAGGCCATTTATGGTGGCCAATCACCCTCACACTATCGCGAGTTATGAGGGCTCCCACCTCCGTCGACATCCGTCCATCGATGGGGCCTCTCGGCTTTAATGGTTGCAGCCATCGTTTATGCTATTATCTGCCTTATCAAAACCTATAGGATGTATTCGCAGCTCACAAAGCCAAGCAGGAATAGGAGTGTAGGAGACATCCTGACATTGGTCCTCATTCTCACTATGCTGCGAGCTAGAGGCAGACCCCGTAGAGGAGCAGGATGGTATGCGGCTAACTCCAGGAGGAAAAGACATAAGCGGTTTGAACGGGCTCTGGTTCTGGCTAAAAGGAAAAAACGCAGGGAGACCACAACAACAAACTCGCCCCCCAGAACCTATGTCGAGGAAATTCCGACCATGGAACTCCCCCCAGACTTCTCTGAGAGCCGAATGTTTACGGTTCTAGATAATTGGAACCCCCCAGTGTGCATTGAAGCAGCAGCACCAACGCCGAGTTCGAGAGAGGCACGCGGTCCTGGCGACGCTCCCAATGAAGAATTCACCACCTGCGTGGTAGAGGAGGAGCTGCCGAAAAGCAACATCGACTCGCAGTCGTAGAGGAAGTTGCATGGTCATCAGGAAACAGATGCCAAACAAAGGTCGTCGCCCCCGCCACCACTCCTCCACCCGGAGCACCTGAACTTGATCTTCGAGGTCCGCAGTATGGTGGACGACCAAATCTTCAGGGTTGTCTGCATTAGCCAACGCTTGGACATGTTGTACGCAACCTACTCCAGTGCCACACCACGACAACAATGTCCCACTTGCGCTCATCTCTATGCCATTCCTGTCAGCAACGACAAGGCGATGGACGACGACGAGGACTCCGGTGAATAGGCTCTTCTATTCATCATTGCCTCCAACTCCTTCTCTTTGATGTTTATCAGAGTTGTAGCTCTTTTAGTTAATAGCCTGGTTAGCGTTAGCACAGGCCTTACCAAACTGTTAATGAAAATGGACATGCACCTTGATTTCCTCCGAGCAAGGTGGCGAAATGAGCTATTTGATTTTGCATGCTATTTTGGAAAGGCCAACTGTCCTCGTTTGCTACATAGGTGGGACAACTCGCACTTGTATGTCATGATGTATTTCGTTTTTTGAAGTTTTAATATAACAAGATTCGCTTTTTTACTTAAAAAAAAAACATATTAAGAAAAAAATAGATATTTAACAAAATTTAAAAACTTTTAATTAAAAACATATTAAAATGATATTTAACAAAAGATCAAATTCTAGCCTATTAAATTTTTTAACTTTTAATTAAAAACATATTAAAACAAGATTTAACAAAAGATCAAATTCTAACCTTTTTTTTCTTAACAACAAATATATATTCTCTTTAATTAATAAAAGTGTTTACTTTTCTCATAGGTTCTTCCTCACAATTTGGCCTATGCAAAACGATTGTTTCATGTTGATACAAATCCTTGATTTTCTCAAGTCACGTGTTCCATTCTTAGTTATTGCTAAACTCAATTCCCTCTTATGGTGCGTTATTGATGTTGTTTTTTATCCAGACATATTACACAACCCTCTCTTCACTTCAAAAAAACATCTTCAACTCTTTAATCTCGCTTTTGGTCTCTCTGCGTGCGTCAAGATAGCCAAAAACAAAACAAGGCTCTACTCTACTCCTACGCAACTAATCTCTAAGTAGTATTGCAGTCTCATATATTCCATTTTCTTGGGATCTCTCGTGGAGGGAGTCACACCTCTGATGCTATTGTAAAGGTTGTATGATTGGTTTTACCCAAAACTTTATATATTTTTTTCAAGTTGTAAGTTTTATTATAGAAAAGTTGTATTCCCGAAATGTTTAGAAATATCTGTTGATTCACGCTTACATAGATTAGTCATTGTGTAGAATGAATCCTTCTTTTGCAAAGAGTACATGGAGCATCAAGTCGTGATTTAAGATTGATGGTGAGTCTAAAAAGTTGAATCTTCAATTAAGAGGGGAAAAGTGAGATAGTGATCTCATAGTGAATCGAATCGCCATAGTATGATTAAAGAAGATTTTAGTATATTGATGAACAATGTAAGTGAAATGCATTACTAGAAAACTAGCGAGTATAGCGTATGACACCCATGTATCTCAATAGATGATTTTTTTTTATATGGACATCAATGATGAATTTTTCGGTACAAAACGAACAATTTTTTTTTTCTCGAATGAAGCTCATAGAAAATAAATCCCAAGCAAATGTGTGCAATGTAAATCATTTTGTCAATCATGAAGGTTTGTTGTCAGTTGAGACCATTTATTTGTAAGGTTCATGGTAATTTGAAAGCATTTGAGCATTGTAAGTGTTGATGTATGTACAACTGAGATTAAGACAGAGTGTTAGAGATAATATAGATCTGTTAGCCTATTTGTCAAGATGTCTTTCATCTCACCTAGTCATCTCTAGATACACTACACTTAGTCATTGTGTTTAATTTGAGTTCCACCTATTTGTCAAGTTGTCTCCCATCTCACCTAGTCAACTCTAGATACACTACACTTAGTCATTGTGTTTAATTTGACTGTGATGCAGTTAGAAAGAGATATGTTGGGATCCTCATTGTATTCTTTGTATTCTATTTAATAGCTAGACTGGTATGGAAACCCCACATAGAATTTATCCTACATTCTATTTATGTTCTTCTCTCTCTCTAGATTTTTTCAATTAAGATTCTAGTATAGGGTTGGTAGAACCAACCATTTCTATATTATTCCTACATTCAACTATGGATACTTATGAAACAAGAGAAATAGCAACAAAGCACCTAGTCCCTTCTTAGTTTCTATCTTAAGTGGAGTGTATTTACTAATACCTCATTAATTCTTTTTGAAATTTTCATTGCTATAGGTGATGGAGATAGATGACTTTACTACATACACTAGACAATTAATATTTTATGTGGTTGTTCAATGTTTACGACTATGCATTTAACTATGTGCATGGTGCATATTAATATTAAAATAGTTATATAATTTAAAATTTAATTTGTATTATCGAAATGATAAAATTTAATTTTTGAAATTGAGTGTTTTAAATATTTTAATTTTGTTTTTTCAGAAAACATTTAATTACATAATCAATATTAAGTTGAATTTGAGGTATTGAATTTCAACAAAACTTTGTGAGAAAAAAGGTCAAGTTTAATGTTATCAAGCTGAATTTGAACTATTGAATATCAACAAAACTTTGTGAACAAAAAAGTCATGAGAATTAGATGACTACTTAGTCTTTTTAGTTTGTCAATGTGTCACCCTTGACCAAAAGGCTCAATGAAATTAGATGACTATTTAATTTTTTTAGTTTGTCAATGTTTTACCAATTAAAAGAAATTACATACTTAAAAAAAATATGTTAAATTATTGATTGATATTTTAAGTGTAAAAAGTTGTAAACATTATAAATATGTCATCACTTTTTTCACTTTAGATATAGCTTAAAAAAAATGTATAGTAGTGGTTTTTTTTTATTATATTAAAGAAATTTGAAGTTACAATTTCTTTTAATGCAAAAGTGTTTTATATTCACCATCATGAAATACATGCATTTATATAGTTTTCATTTTGTATTAAAATATATTTTTTTAATTATATATTAAAAAGATGAAATATAACTTGAAAAATTATTACATGTAATTAAAAGTTTTATATGGTTGAGAATGTTCATATATTTAATTATAAATTTTAAACGCCATAATTTATAAATTGTTTAATTATATATTACGCATGGCATTCACTTCATCCCCTTTGTCATAAGGGTAAATGGAAAAGGTGAGACCTTCAAGGAAATCATCTTCATATAAATGCTTGTTATATTAATGTATATTTATTTTTGTTTATTATTGAAAAATTCATTTTTCTAATAATAATATGATGATAAAATGATAATATGATAGAATGAGTTTGATTTTCTAATAATATAATAATAAAATATAGAAAATAATTAAATTTAAAAATTTTAATTTAATATAATGAAATAATTTTTAAATTGTATTGAATTATTTTAATATAATTTTGAATATAAAAAAAATTATAGTAACAATCAACTGATTAATTAAACTACTAAGATTTAACTTTGGTGGGAAATTGCAAAACCTCTCTCCGAGACATTCAAACTACTATACCCTAAACCTAACAGGGTAGGCGGATTATATTCAAATAAATGGCTGAGGGCTTCACCGCCACTGAGAGAGCGGGACACATAATTCTCGGTTGTATTAGATTAAAAGTAAGACAACTTCTATGTTGAATCCATCCCTCCAACTGCAATAAACTAGATTTGGCGCTTCGAATTGAAGGAATTGAGATGCAGCCCCTTCATTGCTGCATTTAGTTGCTTTTGCTCCGTGCATTGAATCATCTATTAAAAAAATATTTTAGAGACCTGAGAATTGGAACATCTATCATTAGTTGCTTATATTTTAGAGACCGAAGAATTGGAACATCTATCATTAGTTGCTATTGCTCCGTGAATTGAATCATCTCTTAAAAAAAATTGTTTTAAAGACTTGAAAATTGTAACATCTATCATTATCATTTTGATGAGCTTTGTCGATAGATCCAAATTTAAAATGAATCATGAACTAATTACCACCATTGAAATTAAATCACTCAATGCAGACCATTGAAATTAAATCACTCAATGCGGGCTTTTGAATGATTGAAGTTTGACTGTAAAAAATGAGAAATGCCTTGTACAACCAACAAATACATTCATGTACAATCAACACAATGGTCCTAAAAATTTATATTAAATAAAAACACAGAGATCTTCTTGCTCGAAGATTTTTGAAAATATAAAGCCATGAGAAACACAAAGCATATAGTTTCCTATCCACTATGATTAACTCGTCGGATCTTTAATGTAAGCAATAAAGAGAATAAAAAATTGCAAAAAACGTATAGGAGATTTTATAGTAGCAAAAACCATTCCATAAAGAAACAAGCAAACAAGATAAGCACATTCCATCATTGTTCAACCTACACAATACCTGGCCTAGCACAGAGTAAAAAGGAAAGGCCGAACAAGAAAACATAACATATTCATTATCCAGTGAAGATTGAAAAGTATAAAAGATTAAAAAGAAAAAGCCTAACAAGAAAACATAACATGCTCATTATCCAGTGAAGATTAAAAAGTATAAAAAGTGTGAGAGATTAGAACCTTGAAAGTTAACTTCTTGGCAATGAGATAAGGCAAATTTGAAGGATGCAGCTGAGTGTTTCAAAAAACAATGAACCATTACTACACGACTTTCAACATTGTGTAACAATATATGTAAATAATAAAGAGTTATTACAAGAAAAAACTAAGTGAACCACTCATGCATCATACACAAAGGTTGATACTTTGTTCTACAACAACCTTTTCAATAGGTGTTTTACAATGGAATAAATGCTATTACAACAAACCAAAGTTATATAAGAAACATAAGAATTATAAGAGAAGACGAAGAACTCATATTACACTAGAAAAATAAACTGAAAACATAATATACATGCTATAGAAATATAAATTACTCCGTAATAAATCTAAACATTACCATGAGTTTACAAATTCATAAACAAAAATGAAGAGAGCATAAAATCCCCTATTAACACTCATACAATTAGTTGGTTAGCTTGCCCTTCGATGTATCCAAGTCAAATTTTTATTTTCCATAACATTAATGGTTCATTGCCCCTTTGATATTTGATTAGTCAAAAATCAAACTATGTGGCGGTGATAACGCTTCCATCATTAAATGAACAAGGTGATCAAGGAGGTTAAAACTAATTTATGGGTGGTGGTAACTCTTCAAAATTCGATCTGTTGAGATAAGTCATATTTTGGGAGGTTGAATGATTAATTTTTTTACATTAGCCCCCATAATCATTTCACCCAGAAAAAAACTCTCCAATATTACAGTTCAAAAACCCTATTGTTMTTTCTGTGAATTTCAAATAATTTATTTTCTAAGGGCTTTCATGTCCGCAAAATGATCTTCAGATATGAAAAACTCTACAAAAATTTCATCACTGATTATCATCTCTCAAATAAAATGATATTTTGTATCAATATGCTTGGTTTTATTGTAGAAAAAATGATTAGAAKACARTGCAATGGCTGATTTAATACGAGTTGGTTCTTGTTGTTCATGCAACAACTCAATCACAACCCTTCTCATACACACAATCTAACATGCAGGTGTTGTTGATCCAACATACCTCCGCAGATGATAAAGTCAGAATGAGCTACTTCTTTGAAGCCCAAGCTACAATTCCTGATCCAAATATGAACACATGTCATGATGTGCTCTTCCTATCATCTACACTATGTGCAAAATTACTATCAATATGTCCAATCAACTTAAAATATAAATCTAATATGTACAAAACACCATAATTGGTTGTTCCAACAATATATCTTAGAATCATTTTTCATGCTTGCCAAAGGGTGCTCTTCGAAGTCTCCATAAATCTAGAAATCAAACTTATAGTGAACAAAATATAAGGTCTTGCTTCTTTCAAATACATAAGACTTCGAACCAGTCTTTTATATAGAGTTAGATCAACACGTGACCCCTCATCATTCTTACTGAGTGTTGTTCGAATTGCAATTGGTGTTACAACTCATTTACAGTTCACCATCCTGAATCTTTTCAATATGTTATTTGCATAATTAGTTTGAAAAATAAATATACCATCTTCAGATTGATTTACTTCAATTCCTAGAGAATTCTTCATCATTCCTAAATCAGTCATTTCAAAATCAGTTTTCATGGTTGTCTTAAAGAGTGAAATCACGGAGGTCGGTAACACTTTTGTGACAATCTGATCTCAAAAATTCTGAAAAACGTTTTTTCGACTGAACTAATATTGGATTTTGGCCGAAAGATAATTTTTTCGGCCGAACTATTTTTCGGCCAAAAATTGGAACATCAAATCGAACGATACACTGACGGCACCCTCGATTTGCGTGTAAAAATTTAGTCGGACGGATTTTATCCATCTCGCAATATGTTTTCGGCCAAAAGCTATTCCGGCCAAAACATTCTTTCGACCAAAAATATTGTTCGGCTGAACAATCTTTCGGTCGAAAGAAGGTTTATATATGAACCATACATTGATCTGGAAACATTTTTCCAAGCTCTTTGCCTTTGTGAGCGTTTCAGAGCATTGACGCAGACGTAGTTTGAGAGCATTGGTGGATGTAGTTTGAGAGCGCAGAGGTCGAGTTGTTGTGTTGGTGGGTATTTTAGAGAATTGGCGCGGATGTAGATTTGGAGGGCATTCCTTTAGGTGGTCAAGTTGTTGTGTTGGTGGGCCGAGATTTAGGTATTTTTGTTAACTATTACTTTTTAGTTTTAGTTTTAATTTTTAATTTGTAAAATGAAATTTAATTTTAAATTTTAAATAATTTTTTTGTTAATGCGACTTCCCTCCTCTCTGGCCCGGACGTGGGAACGCGAACGGCCACATGGATTGGGCACAGGGCTGGGCCCCCGTGTCCAAGTCACATTCCACTGGACNGTGGGCCGAGATTTAGGTATTTTTGTTAACTATTACTTTTTAGTTTTAGTTTTAATTTTTAATTTGTAAAATGAAATTTAATTTTAAATTTTAAATAATTTTTTTGTTAATGCGACTTCCCTCCTCTGTGGCCCGGACGTGGGAACGCGAACGGCCACATGGATTGGGCACAGGGCTGGGCCCCCGTGTCCAAGTCACATTCCACTGGACTGTGACTTGGCCACGGGGGGGCAACCCTGTGGCCAAGCCGTGGGCATGCCAATGGCATGGGCATAGGGCTAGGCCCCCACAGCCAAATCATAATAAGGTTGACTATGACTTGACCATGGGGGGCCAACCCTGTGGCCAAGACGTGGGCATGCCAACGATTTGGCCATAGGGCTTCCCCCCACAACCAAGTCACTGTCCACTAGACTATGAATTGGCCGTCGGGGGCCAGCCCTGTGGCCAAGTCATGGGCACCATTTCGGTGTATAAGTTTTAATGCCAGCATTACAATACAATTTCTTTTATTTTTCAAGATTAATATTGATTGATAACACATAAATAATCTCCTAATGTCTGAGTTTAAAAATAGGATCTACAACGATTTACAATTCAACTTTAAAACTGATATCAACGAATTAAATTATGAGGTCTAGGTTTTTAATTGTTTTAAGGTGGTGATGCTACCATTCAAATTTGAAAATGCAAATTCTATGTAAAAATATCATTTCCAAAAAAATTGCTAACCGATTGTAGCTACAAACGATTTCTATATCACAAGGTGCCATTTTATCATGATTCAAAAGATTTATAAATTACTTACCAATCCTTACGAATTACATATTACATTAATTACATTTACAGAATTACATATTACATTGATTACATTTACAAATTACATTAATAACATTTACAGAATTACATTTACATAATTACATATTATATTAATTACATTTACAGAATTAAGTGAATCAATTTCGAGAATTACATTTACATATTAGAGTGACCACAATTTCTAGATTCAATATTCAATAAACTACCTGTGACCAATCGAATATGGTTCTAGAGCCTTCAACTATCATCATGAATTCATTTTTAGCTATCATGGAATTGTATTTACAAAGAATAATCTAGTGTCATATTGTATGATTCTAGTTCAAGAACAAGAATCTATATGGAACAATTGTTTTTTGAGTGCATCATATTTTTTAACACAATTTTGTAGTGTACAAGA
>SNQJ01S0056960.1:8237-20263 GCA_010110895.2 Picea sitchensis
GCTTCTCTTGATAGACATATTTAGTATAAATAAGGGTCGAGGGTATGAAAACCCTAGCTTGGAGATTATTGTAACAAAGCACTACTCGACTGGAGGTTGCCCCCTCGAATAGGCCCGTGAACATTGCTTTTTGAATCAAAGTGCTATTACTGTTGTTATTCTTATATCATTTCTATGTTATTGTGGAGATTATGCTGGTTATATTACTGTTATTCTGCCTTTGCTAGCATTTCATTTCTATTCTGCATACTTTTTATCTCTGGTATATTACATGTTTCTGTATTTGTATGCTCAACCCAAATTATTCTTTATTTCTTTGGTAATTGTAAAAAGTCTTTGTTTCCAGCATATGCATAGATTTTTCATCGTCACCCTTGATGACCTTCTCTTCCTTGGAAAAGCAACCCATGTTGCCCTTGGTTGGGGCATCCACTCTTTTTTTCATACCAAAATTTTTCATGAACCCCGAGTATCCTAAGTCCATGTACCCATGATCTCTGAGTTTGTCCACTTTGTTAGCCTATGACACAATTTAACCCAAGATATAGTCATCCCCCTAACACTAGATCCAGTTTTACGGTTTCTTTTAGTCATCCTTCAAAATTCCCCAACCAAGGGAAGTCTTCTGTCCCAAGGCATCTTGACTTCATTCATGTTACCCGTCAGTACTTGATATAACCTATTACTCAGTGGATTTCATGAAGGCCTTTGCTTCTTGGAATCACGCCTCCCTTCCCGTTGACATCAACACAATTTCTAGAAGGGTGAAAATATCTTGACTCTCATTACCTTTACAATGAGGAGTCTCAGATGACATAGAGAGAATCATCATTGCTCTCTGATTTCGTTGAACCCCATAACATTCGGCTTCAACAAAGTATCATGTTATGGTGGGTCTTACTATGTGACTATTGCAGTTTTTTCATACCAACCAAATACCTATGAATTTGTTAGGCCATCAATGCCTACGAGTCATCGACAATTCTTACAGTCGTCCTTGCCTCACTTAAGAGTCCGTTCACCATTCAGAACTTTCATCTGCTGTTATCAACCGCCCCCAAGGGTGCTACAATTATCTACATCAACATACATCTTCACTTACAGTCTCACATTTTGGTTTCATGACATGAGCATGGGGCATGCCCGCCTCATTTGTACACATATTTTCTTTTTTCTCCCTAGAGAAAGGTTTGGGTCCCACAATTTCCCCTCTCCCTCCAGTGGATCGCTCTTGCAGTTCCTATATTTAATCTTCATTACAATGGCACTCTCAACAAAATAAACATTGATGTATTTCAGCTATATCTATTCTCCTAACCTCACACATCAAGGGGCATCTATTATCACTGAAAAATCATCCACAACATTTCACACATTGGTTAAGGAAAAATATCAATGCCAACAACAATTAGTCCACCTACAACACCAAAATTCATCCAGAAGGAAAAAAACTATATAATTGGGTCAAAAATTGAAGTGCCCAGATTCACCAAAGGATGCGCGAGCCAACACATCCCTCAACACGCACTATGTGAAAAATGCGCGAATGTCTATGAGAGAAGTTGCGCACTTCTATGAATGACACATTTATGGATCTTATCGGCCCCTCAACCACTTCTAGTCCAACCCCCAACACAATTTGACACTCATATCTGAGCGAAATCTAGCTTGGGGGATGGTCAAGGGCTAGTGGGTGCCCTAAAAGGCCCCTTATTTACACTATGAACCAATTACATTTTTCCATGAATGAATGCTATAAATAAGACCCATGGGTGTGCTAAGAAACCAAGATATTCAAGGTATTGTAATGCTACAAGAATTCTTCCTTGAGAATCCTCTTTTGTCTTTGAAGCCTTCAAACACCATTGCAATAGGCCATTCCACTCACCTCTTGAGGGAATATGAATTGTTTTTCTTCACCATTTGTCATTTCTTCATTGTATGGAGAGAAGANTCTTTGAAGCCTTCAAACACCATTGCAATAGGCCATTCCACTCACCTCTTGAGGGAATATGAATTGTTTTTCTTCACCATTTGTCATTTCTTCATTGTATGGAGAGAAGATCTCTTAGTTAGGAAACTCAACAGCCCTCCCAAGGAGGAAGAGGGGACTCATAAGTCCCTACCTTTCTCTACGGTGTTTTGCCTACTAATCTATTGATCCATTGGTAGCATTATGTTATTCATTGTTTGATTTTCATGGTTCTAGTTTATCAAGATTTATAACATTTATTTATTAGTTGTTTTTAGTTATACTTATTTGTTTTCATTTGTGTTTGGTTTGTCTAACCCACTCACAAACTTCTGTATTGTCTAGCAGGCTTATCTAGGCATGCAAGTGTTTTTGTTTTTCTCACCCAAGTGACAAAACCAACACAACAATAGAGGAAAAAATTATGTATATGCTGAGAAGGGAAGATGGTGATCATAAGTTTATTGATATTATGTTGACATATTATATGGAGGAGAGACACAAAAGAGTTGCATATGGGATCACTAGTGCTCAATTACACATCATCAAAGAATCACTAGAGAAAATTAAATCCAATTACTTGCAGCCATTTATGGATAGGGACCTTGCTCTTAAGTTCGCTGAAGACAAGAAAAGGGAGATTGAGGAGCTTTGTTAATAGCTTAGTTTGGCATGCTCTTCATCATTGACAACAACAATGACACATGAGGGTGTGACTGACACTCATGATCTGAGGTAGGATCCTCTTGTGATGATCTCACACAAGGAGAATTCAAAGTTGCGGGTATTTGAGGAGAGGTTTGACACAAAGGGTTTTGACCATGTGCCTGTTTTGCATTACAGGGATCATGAGCCATTTATTTTGGCTCAAATATTAGCTACATAGGAGGTAGTTGAGAAAATTCCTCGTGGACCATCAAAAAAGGAAGTATATGCACCGATTGATTGGGGGATTGAGTATAGGACATATGTGGATACATCACTATGGGATCCAGGTTCAGTTCATATTAGTGGAGTGATTGATACAATAGAACATATAGGATACAAGGTGGTACATGATGATATAGGGGTGTTCAATGATATACAAAAATATTCAACTATGTACAGTGGTGTACAATGGGTTTTTGGAATGATTTCCCTAGGGAGACCTCCAGACATGGGTGTTGAGGAAAAGATATGAAATGATCTTACTCAAGCATTTTTAGATTCTACTTGGATAAAGAAAAATAGAGGGGAATATCACCCTATGTTTATAGTCAACAAAAATAACATCCTAACTCACAAGTATTAATTACAAGTGCTTAGGCTAGTCTTTTATCAACAAAAAGCTTGCTGGAAATTTACTTTTTATGTATTTTTCTGAATACAACAGTTGCTGAAATAAATGTAAAGACAGAAGTAAAGACATCATGATGATAAACAAGACATATGAGACATAAATCAATCCTTTATTTCATTCCAATTCACCAAAGAGTCATTTTATTTACAAAATTCTCATACAAAAATTTTGGACCAAAGCCAAACTTAGACATCCCCGATGGAACATACAAAAGGACCTCTGACAGAAAACCAAAACTGAACTCTAAAAGCTGGATCATCTTGCCACAGATTTCTGCCCACTCGACTCTGCTCAATAGCCTTTGTCATTCATGAAAACTAATTCACAAACAAACAAGTCAACACAAACCATCAAATATAGATCAACACCTCTGGAAAACAAGTGTCTGAATGATGTAATTTAGTCCTGAATATTGTTGTCTACAATAAGAACCTGCTATCATAAAAGAGAATTAGGCTTGTGATGAATAAATGAATGAATGAAAACTGAACTATCTCAACATAAACTCAAAGATAAAACCTTAGTATGATTCTTCTTCTATGTCTTTTAAATAACCGTACATGACAACTCTTAAAAATATGAAATAGATTTGGCTTATCAATGTATCAAACTCATGCAGTCCAATACATACAAATTGTTTTACTATTCTTCAGTGAGTAGGGGATGAATAAAGGGTCCTGGGACATGTCAGGGGTTTGTATTGAGAGAAACATGATATGATGAGGGAAAAAAAAAACGATTATTGCTCAAAGACAACAACAATCAAATGCAAATCAAAGAAAACATCACTGTAGTTCAACCAAGACACTGCTACTGCCAACTGCGTCAACACATAATTTTATTGACTATAATCAATTTTAGAACAAGGAGTAAAAAATGAATGTGGGAAGGTGATGGGATTGTAATTAATGAAAAATGAAATAATGGTGGGGAATGAGAGTGGTTACTGTTCAAAAAATTAATCAAGTAATCCATATATTCATTCTGTTAAAAGGAGATTCACCAACCAAACGATCATAACAATCACTGTGTATTAGCTAGTTCACCTCTCATAGTAAAAAATCTAACACAGTGACATCAATAAGACAATATGCATTCCACAAGATCTGTAAGGAGTTCTGTTCTTCTTATTTATAACAATTCTCAAATGTGTAATAGTAATTATTTCCACTTTGTTAATCATCAAAACAACCACTGCCCACACATTTTTTCAATCATCAAATACACCCAAAGTCGTGTTTCAAAAATTGCAGTGAAGTTATACTGTCACTGTAATCAGGCTTATCTTTTAAAATGCATGACATTCCTTAAACATACATAATGGAAGTCAGCCAAATAATCCATATAAAAATTGCAAAAAACCCGAATCGTCATTTAAATAGACAGACAATAGCCACCATTCCAACACATGCTATGCACAGAATAATTCAATTATGCAAGTGTAATTCTATCACTGTACAAGCCCAATTCAATGTGACTCTAACGTGCTGGGATTTCCATCACGACGAGGTATCAACAACATGCTTGTCTTCATAAAATAAATAATCGAAATGCAAACAAGTCGTTCTTAAACTCTGTGACTATCTATGAGTGTGGAAACCAAAACATCCATATTATACACAGTGGGTAGCCACCCAAAAACACCACGATGTGACATTTCCATTTTAAATTTTCTACACACACAGGCACATTACTAACTTAACCCATTGTACTGAGCTATGGATCTAACACAATATTGCTTCAAATTGATCAAATTGCAACCAACCATGCTATGTAAAACTCAAGCTTATGCAATCACATAATCATAATGCATACAATGGATGGATTTTCTATAGTCATCCGGGTTTCAATAACCATTTGGCCCCAAAATAACTCATATTACAATGACCATTTATTCGTTGTGTAGAAACACTTCACACACAAATGCATCTTGCACGAGCATCATTAAGCAATTGTAACCAATGCTGAGCTAAGCATCCAAATAATCCTTAGTGAAAAAATATGGTGACTGTGTATCATCCAATCAACTAATCACACTGTGGAAACCATGCATCGACATGGAGAGAGGCTGTGACCTTCTTAAAAAAAAAATACCGGGTTATCAAATAGAAGGAGAGAGATTATGTATCTCGACTGCCCAATTAATAGTGAAGGGTTATTCATTTTAAGAACACAGACAATGACTATATATATCAAACCAACACGATGGCCATATGTACTCAGTTTTGTCGAAAATACACAACCATCCAACAATAACCAAGAAGTAAACCCAACAGGCCACGTTGGTCTTCTCTATCAAACCTCATACCTATGGAGTTAAGGGTTTGCACTATGACCAACACAGGAAAAGCTAGAGCTAACTCCATTAAATGGTGAAAACCTCTGAGACCAATGGTGCATACACAAAGAGAACCACAAATTATTTGTGGATAGGTAACAAATCCCATGACAAGAGGGCTATAACAGAGGAGAGAGGCTCCAACTCGACCAGTAATGATACTTAACACACACATGGTACAACCCTCGTGGCCCTCAATCAAACAACCACAATGTTGAAGTGAAGACAGGGCCGAGAAAGAACAATATAACCCATTGCGTAACCTTAAGTGGTGGAAACAAACCAATGGTTAAGACACAATGACACATAGAGATTTCAACCATTAAACCCCATAAAAGCCAAAGACTGGACATAGCGATACAAATGAGTGAGGACAACCAACCACCCTAGATCAAACAAAAACCCTCCAACCAAACCAACAAAGGTAACAAAGAGCCCTTATGACTGCTAATACCCAGGATGGCCCAATACACTGTAACTTCAGATATTATCACAGAGAAAGCCACCAACAATTCATTCCAAAATCAAAATTTTACACAGTTGCAGTACTTAAGGAAAACACAACCCATACATTCGAGCCAATATCCATTTCATAAACAGAGCAGACTCATGGATGGCCAAAAAAAAACATACCTGTGATTGAAGCACCTTAAAACATGAGATGGCCGAGTGGTTCTTCTCTACTAGGAAATCAGAGCATAACCACAACAACAAGGATTAACAATAGCCAGATTAGGGTGGCGACCAACAAAGGAGTAAAGGTGACGTGCAGAAAATGCACATAGCCTCCATTCAAAGTTCATTAAATTCTTAGTACATGTCAACAAGCCTTTCATTTACAAAATTAATCACATGATGTATCGAAACCATCACCCATCAATCACATGACCATATCATACTCTTAACTTATGCCACAACACAAATCAACCACATTCCATATAACACAACAAATCGCATAAGCATTAGCAAATTTCACTTTGTCAAATGTGCCACCCATATCTTATCCTACCATATGCATAGTAACCATATAACTCAATAAAATCGCATAACCATTTACTTGCTAGATAGGATTTAACCATAATCATTTTAATCTTTCATGCATGTAGTATAGTATATAGGATAGTTTAAATTCTTCCATTTGCATTTGTTGCATTGTTTCTCATTTCTTTCCAATTTCTTGTAGGTGTCATTGTTTTTTCCAACTGCCTTTTATGTATTATTATTAACATGTTTGTTGTGCAGGTGTCCCAAGAACATATAGAAATGGTACAAATGAATAGCATAAGCCGTAGTAACATAAGAACCAATACTTCATAAGTCCAATCCATAGCTAATAAAAACAAGATCTCATCAACCATGTAAGCAGTGTCGAACATGAGCACAAAAATCAAATAAGGACCATACCTAATCTCCAATCTACAAGGGGGTCCCACCTACTAGTATTATTTAGCTTTTATAATAATAGGCTTTAGCAACACTTTGCAGGAAAAACTTCGTTGACGATTTCAATCGTCAACAAAGTGGCGACTCCACAGGGAAATTTGTTTTCAACAGATTTAGAACTCATAACTCATGGTTTCGCAGATCAAGAACTGTAGGTCAAGAAGATATAACCAGGAAGATTATGCAATAGGGGGAAGTGAATGGATTTAATGGAAACATGATCGGGAATTTGGGAATAATTCATGAAAAGTGTTAAGTATTAGGGGTTTCTACCACTGTATTCATAATCATTCGACCATAATCTGCTCTCAACTTTATGGAGAAAGTTTTTTAGACCTGCTCTTAAAATATCAATGGATGAAGAAATGGCAATAAGAAGTGGGAGATAACCAATTCTTTACAAGACAACAATGGAAATATATAACAATTTCAAGGGTCCTTCAGAGGAGACATCATAACATATGTGTAAGCTTGATTGTTATTGAGTAACAATGATTCACAGGAGTGTCACTGTGGCATAATTGATCCAACATCTTATTTTGACCAAATTAACTAAAAGATGATAAGGACAAAAATCATGACAGAAGTAACAATGCAGAAATTAAAAAAATAACAATAAAAGACAAAAAAAATGAAGGAGACAACAATAAATTTTTTTAACTCAGAAGGCTGAAGTCAAACAAAAAAAGAAGCACAAAAAAAGAAAGAAGAGCTAGGCTACTAGTATACAGAAAATCCAAACAGCATTAGAAATTTTCACGTTGGTCCCTCACAATATTTCAAGTGAGGGTTGTTAGCATTGTAGGAAAACAATTGCTTCTGTAAATCCTATAAAATGTAAGAATTAGTGTCTAAGAAAAAAACAATTTGGAAAGGACCCAACACTTGGAAATCTGATGTTATCATCATTCCCTTGACACACACAATTAGATCGTCAAGATAGAGATGGAGACCGACCAATTTATAGAGAGTCATGTGCATAGGTATTTTAAAAGTAGTACCTGTATCAAATAACCTAGAAATCCAGCATTGGTAATACATGGTACCCCAATAAGTGATAAGAGTGGTTTTGTGAGCAGCTGCCCCTTTTACCTTGATTTTCTTGCAACCAGACAAACTGTCGAGTAAGGGCCCTAACTGTGACTCTACAACCTGCTGTAGAACTATTTCCATACTGAGAGGAGGAAAATGATTTCTCATAATATCTTTCCTGAAGGTTCGATTATTAATACAGATTATAATATTATTAGTGGTCCTCGAAGCAGGTTCCCAATTGGAAACCCATTCAGGGTGGACTGAAAAAAACATCCCAGTCCTTAAGAAATTTCTCAACTCCCTTTGAAAGGTTGCTTTCAGTGCAGAGTTAACAAGTCCTTGTGTTTGCCTAGCTGGTTTCATAGTACGCTGAATAAGACCTGGATCAAGAACACGAATATCCTCATTAAACCAAGAAAAAACATTTTGAAATCCATTGAGTAGCTCGACAGACCTCATCTCTTCTTTATCAGAACATTGGAAATTTATTTTAACGTTCGTTGAAGATCCATGTGTCCTAATGTTCATGGATATGGTTTCAACCACCTTCTTTTGTAACTCCTCTTCTTTCTATTTTTATTTATTTCCTACATCACTTGATGAAAATGAACTCTCAAGAGGAGTCAAGATCTCATGAATCTTATTGTTTTCTATGGATATAATTTCCTCATTATTAAAAGTTTCATGTTGGATGGAAGCACCAATGCTCTCATCGTTAGGGAGGGCCTGCCAAGATCCTACATTTCCAGGGATATATGAACAATATAGAGACTGAAAAGAACAGTCAGGACTATGAGGCAAAAGTTGCTGATTAAGAGAAGATGCAAATATAGCTGACCGACCAACCATTGAATTTAACCCCCTTCTAATATGAGTGATGTTGAAAGATAAAAGGTTTGAGGTAAGTGCCCAAACAACTTGCATTTATCATCACATCAACTTGTTTCTAGGGGAGCATATCTTACGTATCAGGTTCACAACAAGCTCAGAACATCCAAAAACTGAAAGGTGACCACAACCATGATTAAGGGCGTTCTCAATGCCTAATAATAAAGCTTCGAATTCAACAACATTGTTTGTACAATCAAACTGTAACCTGTAAGACAGATTATGAATTCTTCTTGCAGGGGAAACCAAGATAATTCCAGCCCCATTACCTTCACTAGAGCGTGGACCATCAAAGTGCATGTGCCACATATCGTCTTCTAAATTGATTTGTTCCAAAGGAATATTATCCTCTTCAACAAATATGGAATACACTCCTAGTTCCTCTTCGATATAGTTTACGCTAGATTGCAGAACACTCTCTATGTAGGGTGAAATTATTCCCTCTCTAAGGACTATGATTTTCTTACCGTTTCGAGGAATGAATAAATGTGTCCCGTCGAGTGAGAGGTATCCACCTGTTAAGGCTTGCCAATCTCTTCCCAAGATAATTGAGTAATTGGTTACATGCATATCAATTACCTGAATGCTAAGGGTTGTTCTTATCTCAGGATGAGCGCACAAAACCAAGGTCACATCCTTAATCTAACCTATGGTTGTTTGTTGTAGACTATTATAGGAGAGCATGCTTCTGGCGTTTTCATTTGTATAAGACAAGCGTAGCTCTTCCATAATAATCTTCGACATCACACTTGGGCCTGAACCACCATCAATGAGGCAACAATGGGCAATCTTATCCATAATATTTACATAAATATAAAAAGGGGGATTTTTTACAGGGTATCTAAGGTTATGTACACCTACTTTATTTACAGAAGAATCCTCTTCGTTTACCTCTTCAGAAAGATTGGCTACAACGAAAGCTTTTCCTTCCATGAATTGTTTCAGATGCATCTGTTGTTCATGGATGACAACCATATCTAGGAGGGTTTCATCTGCTTTGATGTTGGCCAACTGATTCAAGATATTGTACTTGGAAGAGGGGAGAGGGGGAGTGACTCCTTGACTCTCAGGAATGTGGAGAGTAGCAACGGTTGAGGATGAGATTGAGCTAGAAGAGCTGTGGGGAGGATCAAATTTTCCCTTGGGAGCATAAGCTTTGTTCCTAGTATTGATAACCATGACATCCTCTGGCCTTGCAAAATCTAGGACAATGATAGTAGCTTCTGGTCACTTACCAAAGATATTATCTCTGGCACTCTTATTTACCTCACATGTGGTTTCCTCGTGGTGTTCCTCGCAAACATTACACCAACTTCGAGGTAGGATAACTTTAGGATGAAAATTGTTTTCAACTAGATTCCTAAAGGGGGGTGCAGAAGAGGATGAAACTTCAAGGGTGAGAGGGGAGACAGTACCCTTCCGCTCAAATTCTATAATATGGTTGTTCATATATTGCACCATCTGTAAGAGAGAGGACATGTCTGTCTGTCTAACTGATTCTCCCTGGGGAAGACCAGTTCTTTCAAGCTGTTCTTCATACTCTGAACAAGCATGCAAAGTGGAACCAATATTATCAATGGATTTTCCCTCAATCCTATGAAGGTAGGGGGAAGGCAATGCATTGTAGTAATGCATGAAAGTGGCTTGGTTCTAAGGGTGGATAAGTTCAAGGATTTGATTGTATAACTTGGTGAAATGCAAGTTGAAAGACTTGATGGTCTCACCATCCTTATAGGTGAAATTATTGTATTCCCTTAACGTCATGGTGGGGATTTTGGATTTCCCATAAGTGGACCGACACTAATAGATTAAATCCTCCCAAGTAGACATAATCTTAGGAGGAAGGTCAAATAAGTCAGCCACAACCTTTCCTTCCAAGGAATTGATGAACAAGCACATGCAAGTGTCATTGTCATTGGCCCCTGTGTTATGACAAACATTAGAAAATTCCACCAGGTGTTCGTTTGTACTAATAGTGTTATTTCCTGAAAACTTAGGGAGGTTCTCTTTAAACTTCGAAAGTGGACGAGTAACAAGTTTTAGGTTAAGAGGAGAGGACACATGCCACAGTGTGGTTGTGGAATTTTCTTTGAACTGAAAAATCTCATACTTTTTAATGACTTTGGTGGGGTTTTTGGTAGATTGGACATGGATATGGTGGCTATATAAGCTACCTATCACTGAGGATGATGAATATTGGGAATATGGAGCACTTTCAGTGCCACCAGAGCCACCAATAGATTCCATCTTGTGAATGATAGATGAGGGAAAGGAAGATGATTTGGATGGATCCTATAAAGTTTTCCTTAGAGCACTTTGTTGGGCAGATAACACAACGTTTCTTCTGTTAATGTTTAAGACATTATTATAGTTCTTTTCATTTCAGTAGATAACAATAGCATAATACATGATCACTGAGAAATACACAATCACAAGAGACACATCATTTATCCTGGGAAACCCTCTAGAGGAAGAAAACCCAACAAAACTTGCTTATTATAGATAGCCAATACAATTCTAAGAGATAACTCAAGCTAATATAGAAGATCCTCTCCCAAATATGCTCCACTCTCTCTCTCTCTCTCTTCTCCAACTGTAGTTTCGAAACTTGTCTCTCAATGAGAAAGTGAGGTGTGTGTCTAAGTGAGGCTCTAGCCTCCTTATTTATACTAAACTAGCACGTGTGAAGTGTCTCTTCACTGGCAGGGCTGACTTCTTAATCTGGGTGGTTATAACCACATTTATTATATTTAGGGGCCTCTTTGATATATTCTGGGGCCAAATTCTTCTTTTTCCTATTACAATTATATTATTACCAATCTGCAAAATGGGATTTGGTCCTTTTACAATAGTCGACATGATCAATCTACAATGGGGATTGATCCAATGAATAATATATCAAATAATAATAAGAATACACTTTGCAGTTACATTATTTCAACACTCCCCCTTAACAAGAAGGGTATTCTTCAACAACATCAGGCAAGAGAGAGAGGACAACATCATCAACA
>SNQJ01S0056960.1:81609-94166 GCA_010110895.2 Picea sitchensis
CCAGGATAAATGTTGTCTCTTGTGATTGTGTATTTCTCAGTGATCTTGGATTATGCTATTGTTATCTAATGAAATGCAAACATCTATAATAATGGCTTAAACATTAACAAGAACCTATTGTGATTCATTGTGACAACCAGAGTTGCATAAAACTCTTGGAGAATCCAGTGTTTCACAACTGATCAAAGCACATTGAGATCAGATACCATTTCATCAGAGACAAGATCCTAAAGGGAGCAATCAAGCTGCAACACATTCCTACAAATGATCAGTTGGCAGGCATATTCACCAAGCCCTTGGTAAAGGGCAAGTTCATCTTCTTTGAGTGGTAGAGAATACCTTCCTTGCTAAGAGGGAGTGTTAGTGACTATAGTTCAGCCAGGTATTTCCGCAAGGGTGTCTACTTATGGAAATCAACATTTAATGTATCCTATGTTTTTTCTAGAGTTCACAATTAATAAAGTGAACATCTTTTATTAAATTGTCTTTTAATTAATAAAGTGTCTAAGTTGGGGCATCTAATGATTTAATTAAAAGAGATCCATTGATCTCATGATTAGAACTTGACCGTTGAGGTTAGGGAATTGGCTCAAGTCAAAATTATAAAAAACAGAGAGGGCAAAGGACAAAGACATTGGGAGCATTTAAAAAAAAAGAGGAGTCGACCAGCAACAGGCAGGCCACATGTGTGAGCTGCAGCATTTATTATGNCCGTTGAGGTTAGGGAATTGGCTCAAGTCAAAATTATAAAAAACAGAGAGGGCAAAGGACAAAGACATTGGGAGCATTTAAAAAAAAAGAGGAGTCGACCAGCAACAGGCAGGCCACATGTGTGAGCTGCAGCATTTATTATGGCAGCACATTCATCCATACAACAGATCCATACATGTCGTACAGATCCATATGGACATCCTCAGCTAATCAACAACATGCAAATCGAGGCGTTGTGATTTGACAAGTTTGTAGTGTATTTGTGGTTTTCTTTCTCAGAGCTATTTTCCCAATCAAGGAGCTCTTGTAAGTTCTGAAGATATTTTGAATGATGAACCGATTTAGAAGAGAAAAAAATATTTGTGCACATGTGTGATTGTTTTTCTCGTTTTCCACTGCATTAAATGTTAAATAATTCCAGTACTGTAATCTAGATCTAACCTAGTTTATCTAGACACTAGTCTTAAGAAATTAACACTTGTCTTTGGGAAAAGGCATGTCTTATAGCAGTCTATATTCTTAACAAGTATCCTTGGAGTTTTGAAGAACAAGACACCAGAGGAGGCATTCACAAGTGAGAAGCCTCAAGTAGCAAATCTTTGTGCTTTAAGTTGTCCTGTTTACATTCATATTCATGATGGTAAAAGAACAAATTTGTGTGGGTTACAATGAGACCTCGAAAGCTTACAGAGTCTACATTGCATCTCAGCACAAGGTAGTTGTGAGCAGCGATGTCAAGTTTGATGAGGATACATGGTCCTCCAAGTCTTGGGAACCTTCAGCAATGACTGAAAAGGGAGAGGAGCTTGTCGCCCCAAAGGCGGATCCACAGATTTCAGCAAAAACATATTCAGATCAGCAACCTTCTGGAGGTGCAAAGGATGCCTATTTACCTTCAGTTCAAAAGGAAGGCCTAAGTGGCTCACCCAAACATTACAGGACGCATAGGACCAAATTGGAGCTCCTGTGACTTCATTTCAGGTAAGTCATCCTCCCAAGCCATTTAATATGTCTTTTATTGATGATTCCTCTAGGAAGTCTTGGATTTGCTTCATAAAGACCAAGGATGAGGTCTTCGAAAAGTTTCAAGAGTTTAACGCTTTTGTAGAACATTAGACAAGAAAGAAGATTGAGGTATTCAGGTCTAACAATGGAGGGGAGTATACCTCCAAGGAGATTGACACCTTTTGTAGGAAAACAAGAATCAAGGAGTATACCCTCAACAGAATAGGATTGTAGAAAGTAAGAACAAGTCCATCATAGAAACAAAAAAATCTATGATCCACGATCAAGATCTGCACATGTCTCTTGGCAGAGGCATGTTTTATAGTAATCTATATTCCAAACAGATGTTTTAAAAACTGGTGAACAGGAACCAGAACCGGTCGGTTTTATCGATTTGATGCCCAACCAGTTCGAACCGGTCAATAAACCGAACCGCCGAACCAGTCAATAAACCGAACCGCCCACCCGGTTTCTGACGGAACTGGCCGGTTCAGTCCAGACCGGTTGTAGCTGGCCCACGGACTTGAAAAACAACTTTTTTCTTGCTAAACCTAAAACCTAACATCCCCTAAACCCTAATTATAGTCTCTGTAACACTCTCACTCCCCTATAAGTGCCTCGCGTCTCTCTCATTCAGCATTTGGGAACATTTGGGTTTTGGAGTAGCATTGAGGAGCTTCTTGGGCAAGTGTTTTGGGCAGATTGTGGTGGATTTGGCATCTCAACTAGGAGGCTATAGTTCATCTTCAAGTTTGGAGGAGTTGGATAAGAGGTATGTTGAAAATTTTCCACTCTTCTTTTTTTGCATCTTGATTGTTGAATGTTTGAAAGTTTGAAACTTGGTAAGAGTCTAAGACAAGGTTCCTTCTTTGCATTTTCAGATTGCTTGCATTGTGCAAATTGCACCTTGGCTTTAGCCTTTCAGTTTGCATTTACAAATTTACAATGGCCCCAAAAGCTAAAGATGTTGCATGGGTTCATGTTGAGGTGATTGAAGGTCTAATGTATTATAAGTATTGTCAAAAATGCAACAAGGAGGGGGGGAGCAGGGGGGGTCATTCATAGGCTGAAAGAACACTTGGTTGGTGTTAGAGGCCAAGTGAAATCATGTGAGGCACCATTAGAGATGTTATTGGGCCTATTAGAGAAGAGATGGAAAAAGTACTTAATGACTACCAACAAGAAAAGGCTAGGGAAAAAGCTATATAGGTTGAAATAGGGAGGAAGAGGACTGTAGCACAAATGAGGGTAACCAACCCCACTTTTGATTATGAGGACTCTCCATCTATTCATTCTACCGGTGTTAGAAATAGAGACCCCTTTCATTATGTTCCTCCTCCCCTTGAAAGTGAAAATACTATGCATTAGCCTAAAAGTAAAAAGAGCAATACCATCCAAAGGTATTTCACACCTCTGCCCACTTCTGGCTCTGACAATGCCAATGTTTCTCAAGTTCAACCCACTCAATTTCAGCCCACCTTAGAAGAACATTGGAAGAAACAATATAGAGAGATTGCTTATGAATACATAGCTAGATGGTGGTATCATGTTGATATCCCCTTCAATGTTGTCGGCTCACCATATTACCAACCTATGTGGGATGCCATTATTGCTTATGGTAGGGGCTTCAAAGCCACTAGTATGCATGATTTGAGGGGATCTCTTTTGCACAAAGAGGTCGCATCCATTGAAGAATACTTGACAGATTTCAAAGTATCATGGGTCAAAACAGGATGTACCATCATGTCAGATGGATGGAGTGATGGAAGGAACCATACTATCATAAATTTCCTTGTCTCTTGCCCACAAGGAACCATGTTTTTGAAATCAGTTGATGCATCTGATAGGGTCAAAGATGCAAACTTGATATTTGAGCTCTTAGATGAGGTTGTTATGGAGGTCGGGGTGGCCAATGTTGTTGAGGTCATCACAGATAATGCCTGTAACTATGTTCTTGCTGGGAAGATGTTAGAGGAGAAACACAAAACCATATTTTGGGCCCCATGTGATGCACATTGCATAGACCTCATGCTTGAGGACATTCGAAAACAAGAATGGATCAAAAACATTATAGAGCATGCCAAAAGCATCACAAAGTACATCTACAACCACTCGTGGGTTTTGAGCCTGATGAGGAAAAACACAAAGAACAAGGAACTTCTTAGGCCTGCCATCACTAGATTTGCAACTCAATTTCTGACATTGCAATCTATGGCTTCCCAATCAAATAATTTGCAAAAGATGTTTACATCTGATGAATGGAATGCATCTCAGTGGGCTTGCAGCAGAAATTGTGAAAATTGTCGAGCCACTTGTTAAGGTGTTGCGACTTGTGGATGGGGAAAAATTGGCCATGGGTTACATTTATGAGGCTATGGATCAGGCAAAGGAGCAAATAAGGGCAACATACAAGGATAGAGTGACCAAGCATGGGCCTATTTGGGAGATCATTGATCGTAGATGGAACAATCAACTCCATCGCCCTATACATGCAACTGGGTATTTCCTGGACCCAAGGTATCATTACAGAGCTTAGCTTGGAGAAGATTTGACTGGGGAGGTTTGAGATGGCTAGTTTGAGTTCCTTGAGTGCATGGTCCCTTCTGAGAGTGAGTTGTTTGAGATACATCAACAGATCACTTCTTTCACTAGAGCCACAAGTACCTTCGACAAGAACCTAGCAAGGATTGCAAGGGATGAGGATGAGCCAGGTAACAATTCAAAAGTTTAAAGTTCAATTGTTTAAACTTTAAATTTTATATACTTTATAATTTATTACTTCAAGGAACTAACTCGACTAACTATGTTTTTTGCAGCAAACTAGTGGGAGTCATTTGCCAGCCAATGTCCTCAATTGCAAAAGTTTGCAATTAGTGTTGAGTCAAACTTGCAGTGCTTCCGAGTGTGAGTGCAATTGGTCTGTCTTTTAGAGGATTCACACGAAGAAGAGAAACCTTTTAGAACATAAACGGTTAAATGATCTAGTCTTCATGCAGTACAACCACAGGCAAAAGCGCAACTAATTGTTGAACAAAAGACCTAATTCAGATCCCATTGTGTTGGATGATGTTGATCCAACTTCAGATTGGGTAGTTGAGACTCACCCACCAGAGTTTGATGTTGACTATGATTTCGAGGTGGATGGGGCAGGGCAAGTTCAGATGGATGCAGATCCACTATTAGGGCCCCACGGTCCGACTCCAGAGTTAGACATGGCAGGCCCTAGTGGAAATGCAGGCAGGCGCAGTCGTATACCTTGTGTGCCTCGTCGCAGTCGTACTCGTACTACTACAGCTAGTGCAACTTCAGAGCCTATAGTCACAAATGTCCCTGATGGTGATGAGTCTAAGGTCGAATTTCAGTCCGAGTCAGAGACAGATGATGATGTCGAGGGCAAGCATGCTCGTGCCATTTCTACTTCTAGGAGTAGTGATTATTGATCGTTGATCGTGTTGATAAATGAGATAGTGACTTGTAGTCTTGAGTCTTGCTAGTATGTTATTTGTTGTTGTAGTCTGTAGAGGGTAGAGGCCATTTAGAGCCTCCTCGATTATATATTTATGTTCCGATCTCTAGATATGTATTGCACTTGCTGCCATTTTGATATATCCATGAGCATACTTTGGATATGTTGTGTCTAATTGTCTCTAATGATTTGGAAACATGAATTAAAATCTTAAAAATATATTTTTTTCGTTAAAATTTAAATATTTTATGTATTTTTTTAAAAACCGGTTCATTGAAAGTGGTTCGACCGGTTCATTATCGGTTCCGGTTCTGGTTTAGGTTGAACCCTTGACCGATTCCGGTGTCAGTTCTGATTTTTAAAACTATGTTATGAACAAGTATCCTCACAAAATTTTGAAGAACAAGACACCAGAGGAAGCATTCACAAGTGAGAATCCTCAAGTAGCACATCTTCATGTTTTTCGTTGTCATGTTTACATTCATATTCTTAATGATAAAGGACAAATATTTGTGGGTTACAATGAGAACTCGAAAGCTTACAGAGTCTACGTTCCATCTCAGCGCAAGGTAGTTTTGAGCAACAATGTCAAGTTTGATGAGGATACATGGTCCTCCAAGTCTTGGGAACCTCCAGCAATGACTGAAGAGGGAGAGGAGCTTGCTACCCCAAAGGCTGATCAGCAGATATCAACAAAAAAAAAATTCAGATAAGCAACCTTCTTCAAGTTCATATTCCTTCAAGTGAGTAAGCCTAACGGATTAGGTCTCCAAGATTCCCCTCCCCCCTTAATCTGAAGGGGAGTATGTGAGTCCAAGGAGAGAGCTGAAATCTGGAAGTGGACAGCTAACAATGGCTGAATGTGATGTCTGAATATAGTAGTTTTGGGATTACCACAAACCAAATGGGTAACAAAAACTGATGTCTTCTACTAAATGGTGGTGGTGGTTTAAGGAAGACCACAAACCCTCGAACTTGGCTCTAAGGCTCAATGGTTCCAGAAACATTTCCTAATTTAGCTAGAAGTTGATGTCATCTCCTAATTGGAAGAGCTCTCGAATGGAGGTTTAAAGATGACCACAAACTGTTGTCTAGCAGAAGCTATAAGTATTCTACTAAATGGAGGTTTAAGGAAAACCACAAACCAATCTGGTGGTTTTCAGATGACCACAAACCAAATCATGCTCACTTGTTACTACTTAATTGATAGGACTTCGAAACTTGAAGACTAACAGTCAATCATTGATATCGTTCCCCCCCTGTCAAGTACAAGGTAAGAAGATACAAATCATTCCACTGCAAGATGTGTCAATACTCGAGAATGAATTCTTCGGTATGACTGATATATCATCTTGATTGTTGATGACCATTGCCAAGAAGCGATCCACCCATAGTGGTTCTTTACTCTTGGAGATTTCTTGCATTTGGAACATCTGTCTGAAGGATGATTATGCTTTCCACAATGCTCACAAGGATGAAGATTGAAACACTAATCTTCCATGTGGAAAACTCGATGACAATGTTGGCATTTAGGAATCTTCTCTTGAACTAGAGCAGGAGAATATGAACTTTTTCGAAGTAATCCAGCACTTTGGAATTGGTTTGGTATAATCCGGAATATAAAAACTAACTGCCTTTTCATATCCATTACATGTTTTCAGCTTATTGTCTCTAATTTCTTCCCAAGATCTGATGATTGGCTTGGAAAGAGAAAGTTGAACTTGTTCATGCATAACTTCATCTTCATCTGCACTTGTATCTGAAGTTGGCTCGCTAAGTTGATCCTGCACTAGTTGTTGATCTAGATCATCATCTTCTTCTTCTTCTTCGAAAGGAGGGTTGTTCTAAACAAAAACTACTTTAGAATGTCGAAGATTCTTTCATTGCAGTTCATCGTGAAGACACTAAGTCTGAGTTTGAAGCAGTTCTACTTTGGCTTGTGAAACTTGCAAACAAGTTAGAACAGATTGAAGAGTTGCTTTGTCAGTTGAGACTATATTGTCCACGGAATAGAGTATTAGAGTGTTCAGTAACTCTAATAATTCCTCAAATCAAGCCATTTAAACACTGACTTAGACCTCAATGGGTTTCCTGCAACTCCACCCTTTAACAATCAGACTCTACAATGCAATCTTAGCAAATGAAGGGTGTCGGCTTCTACCAAAATGCACCCGTTTACAGCGTAATTCAACTTGCAAAAAAAATACAAGTAAACTTACAATGCTTCAAGCAATTGTTTTCGTGTGTTGTCCACAGCATGGAGTTGTCAGAAGATTAGAGAGTGTAGATATAGATCTGGAAACTATGCCTTTACCACACTATAGCGCAAAACATCGGGAGCATTAGCAAACTGCCGTGTTTGCATCCTTTGTTGGACAACCTCTGTCGGCACTCAAACAAAATAAGTTGTTGCACCTCCAGCAGTGCTTGATGATTCTGTTCGGTCAAGTGAAATTGTCACTTTGACTGATTAAAATTGATGTTTTACAAATAGGAGAACAATTTGGAATATACAAACACACACACACACACACACACTGGAGACTTGCAAAAGACGACTTAATNATTGTCCACGGAATAGAGTATTAGAGTGTTCAGTAACTCTAATAATTCCTCAAATCAAGCCATTTAAACACTGACTTAGACCTCAATGGGTTTCCTGCAACTCCACCCTTTAACAATCAGACTCTACAATGCAATCTTAGCAATCTTAGCAAATGAAGGGTGTCGGCTTCTACCAAAATGCACCCATTTACAGCGTAATTCAACTTGCAAAAAAAATACAAGTAAACTTACAATGCTTCAAGCAATTGTTTTCGTGTGTTGTCCACAGCATGGAGTTGTCAGAAGATTAGAGAGTGTAGATATAGATCTGGAAACTATGCCTTTACCACACTATAGCGCAAAACATCGGGAGCATTAGCAAACTGTCGTGTTTGCATCCTTTGTTGGACAACCTCTGTCGGCACTCAAACAAAATAAGTTGTTGCACCTCCAACAGTGCTTGATGATTCTGTTCGGTCAAGTGAAATTGTCACTTTGACTGATTAAAATTGATGTTTTACAAATAGGAGAACAATTTGGAATATACAAACACACACACACACTGGAGACTTGCAAAAGACGACTTAATAATCTTCAAAATGACAATTTACCAAAATTCTTTTCATGGCCACAGTGAAACATTCAATCTCTGAAATTGTTGAATTCCTTGGACCTTGTGGTTGTACTCATCACTAAAGGAAGCCTTGTTGTCAATCCAATTAACAGCATCTCAAATATTGAAGGAGGATGCTATACAAAATGTATTTACCTTTAAAAGGAGAAAGAGCTTGACATTTGGAATGCAATCAAATTTGGAATTCTATTTGATATGCATATAAGAGAGGTGGATTACTCAAAAATATGTCCCTAAGAATACAAGAGCATCATATCCCATAGAGTTCATGCACACGAATGGAACAATGAGCAGGGCATTCAAACCCTGGAATACAAGAATTAGGGTTTTGCACAAGAGGGAAACAGGCATTGTCTGGTGTACCAGCACTTAAGAGGAGTGCTATCAATCTTTGAGCACGTGCAGGAGGGTCTGAGGTCGAGTCACAAGGAGTACACACTCTGAATGGTGCCCAGGACGAAGAACTTATAAGGGGAGGGGCGGAGTTGTGTTGTTTTCCCACAGGTTTGAGATAGATCAATGGCAGGAGTTTGTGGGTGATTCGATTTTTGGTTACCTCGTAACAAAGCATCTCTACTACACTTCTTAATTGTTCACAACAAAAAAAGAATGCTTCAGGTTCAAATCGTGACGTTTGGGCAATTACGGCTGCCAGAAAACCAACCAACTGACTCTTAGGTGAAGCAATCTGCCCTGAATATTCTTTTTTTCATATGAAGTCGTGCCGGGAAAACTTGAAATGGAATATTGGTGCGACCGGAAGGACATATTGGAGAAAGACTGGCGCAAATAATGCTGAGGAAGGCAGAGAGACATTTATGCAAGTAAAACAGTCATAATTAACCTGCTATTATATTTCAGGCCTAAGAACTATAGGCTTTGATCCCACTGTTAGAATGCACACAAATGGAGATAAGCGTGAATTGCATCTCATTAATATGATACACATAAATACAATTAATGTGACCTTTGGATTCATCTTCCAAGAGGTTTGTTGGACTCTTGATGATGGTTCCTATCACTTATCTTTTCATATTCCTTCAAGTGAGTAACCCTAAAGGATTGCATTTCCAACAATCCCCTATATGTCATTTATAAGACACTTGTCTAAGACTGTGTTGCCTTTCTTAGTTGCTAGAACAATCTTTTTCTCTAAACCTGTCACTTCCTCCATCTTGATCATTTTTCCCATCTACTTTGACAACAATTGAATTGTCTTTCATTGTCGCACCAACCCTTTCAACAAGAACCTTCTTAGCTCCAAAAATTGAGAGTCCATGTGTAAAAAGCCCTGATCATAACTCATCAAAATTCATACCACTGATACCAATGTCTTTTTGTCTATTGGAAGAATTTATCTCATATTCATCTTTGAGTGTAGATATTTTCTTGGACATCGATTGATTTCTCTTTTCAAGAGATGTTGAATTTGTATTTTTAACATCACCTTGATATTTATGCACATCTTTGTCTTCATCTTGGAAGCCACTATTTGTGGGCCCATCCCTTTTCTTGACACAACATTTGCACTGTCTCTGTCTCTAAACTGTCTGGTAGAACTTTAGAAGGTATGTTGTTTGTTTTCCTATTCACTATTGAGTCTATGTTGTTATCATATACATTGCAATCCATTGCATCCATAATAGTAACACTAAGTCGATCTACCCGATCAGGCTTTTGTCCAATCATGTCAAGGCCATGCTTGGTGAGCTCATCATGATGCTCTTGCATTTTAAGCTTATACGGTTCATTAGGTTCCATCAATGACACCCCAGATACCTTGACTTCATAGTTTAACCCTGTTGGAGGTAGTGTAGGTGGTGGGTTTTGGTTTGCCTTCAATTGTGCCAAGAGAGTTTGTATGGAATTTTCTATGCTTTAAACAGAATTCTTGTAATCATTCGATAATTAATTCATTCATACATTTAAATTAAAATTGTTCCTTGATTTAGACATTTTGAATTTCATTTCTTGAATCAACTTTGAAACTATGAGAAAATTAACAAATTTTACCGTGTTGTGGGCCCCAATCATACCACTGAGTACTATTATCGCACATGTAGTAAGTTGGGAAAAGCCTGACCCAACCACTAATTGACAACAACTAGGAGGGCACCTACCCACTGTCAGCTTAGGCAAGTGTCCCCGTTACTTTAGAGGTGAGGTAGTCACCTCAAGGGGGGAATCCCGGTGACCCTAGGGGGAAATGAAATGGAAAATGATAAATATGAATGGATGTCCCTAGAGGTCAATTCTATATGATAGAAAGAGCTTGGAAAAGAGTCGGGGAGGTTTAAAGGTTGCCAAAAGAGTTGAGTGATTTGCCAAGAGTAAGGTACCTGCCCGAGACACAATGAAAACCAAGGATTCTTGTAATAAGTTAGTTGGACAAGCAAGTTAAGCTTGTTGTCCCTAATTGCAACAAAAATAAGTGATATATACCAGCTCTATAAAGATAGCAAAGGATGCAATATAAGTGCTAAGCATATGATAAAATAAACAAAAGGCAAGCTAGTGAAAACTAGCTCAACTCACCAATGATTAAGCAATAAATTTAGCACAAAAAGCAAGGCTGAAACAAAAGGTTACTGCAGAGATATTATCAACCTTATGGCTGTAGCAAACCAAGCATAAAAGTAGAAAAATCAGCCACTAGAAACCACCTCTAACTAGTCAAATAGGTGCGCTAGGCTTAGTAGAGAGTTAGGGTAAAGTTAGGGCTAAATCCTAGTGTTAGTTTAGGAGTTATTAAGTGTTATAAGGTTAGTTTTCTGCGGCACTATTGGCTGTAGGTTAGTTTTGTAACAGCAGCAAGAAGTTGTGGTTCAAAGGGGACGCCTCAGTGAGGCAAGGGAGCCAAAGGCTCAAGGAACACTTTCCCAAAGAGACAACTTTAAAACTTGAAAATTTCAAGTTTACCAAGGCAGCAATTTCTTTCTCCAATGCAACAAGTAAATGACTAGTGCCTTTAATAATTGGGTTAATGGAGTCAAGCAAAGAAAGAGCTAGAGGTACTATCTCCTTGGGGGTGTAAATCCTCTTACTCCCCAAGGCAAGTATCTCTAGCTAGGGTTTAGAATAAGAAGGTGTATTCCCTTATACTTCTCTTAGCAAACCCTTGTTAAACCAATAACATGTAAGCATAAAATGATGGAGACTAAGGTGGGGGTGTATGCCCTTACACTTCCCACCTAGCTCTAGCAAATAACCTTGACTTGAATAACAAATGATAACACAACACAGATTTTCTTACCAATTCATGGAAAGATGCCAAGACAAACCACCACAATAGCAAGAGAAAAGCCTTCCAAGGCCAGTGCATTACTTCCACCAACCAATAACCAAGAAAGATAGCCATACACAAGAGCACAAGAGGGAAATAGCCAAGAGATAGCGAAAATTTCAGTCCAAGTATCCTCTCCAAATGGGAGAGATGTGTTTTAAAATGAGATCTTATGATCTCTATTTATGCAAAATGTGTTATGAACATAATATATAATAATAACTATAAATACATTATAATAGTTAATGAATAAATAATGAAGAGACACCTTCCCAATGAAAGGTCACATCTCTTCATGAAAGGGCACCCCTGTGTGGGTATATAAGGCCCTCATTCTTATTGTATCTCATCATCTCATATTCATATACATTATTATTTAATATATTATCCTTTATGGATTATAACTTGTTGTCCTACCTACATTGGGTATTTACCTGGTGAACCGGCTTGGTTCACCACAATGGTATCAGAGCTTCGTACTGATCCTAGCCATTGGCCATATAGGCCTCTAGCTACACTAAAAAATCTTCAAAGTTTCTCTGATCTTCGGGTCATATTGACCACAAGTGGCCCTTGACCATTCATCACACAAGTTTATGTGAAGGAAGGAATTATTCCGCTGCACATTAGAAGATAGAAACATTAAAAATAAAAATATGCCAATGCAAATACAATAATAATAATAAAATATTACCAGGCTATGAAATATTATTTCGACTTCAAAAGTCAAAAGAAATTAGGAAAAAAAAAATTAGGAGATAAAAAAAAATAAAAAAGAAAGGGTTTCTTAAAGGCACGTGAACAAATATAAGTGCATGCCAAGAAAAGGTAAGAAAAGGTAATTAAAAAAAAAAAAAAAGTTCCCAAGTAGTGGAAAAGTGAATATTTTATTTTACCTTTAGAGATTTAACAAC
>SNQJ01S0056961.1:0-12324 GCA_010110895.2 Picea sitchensis
TCTCATGAGATAGTGCCTCCACATATTCAAGGCATGCACTATGGATGCCAATTCCAAATCATGAGTGACATAGTGTCTCTCATGATCTTTTAAATTTTTGGACTCGTAGCATATCACATGCCCATTTTGAATAAGGAATCCACAAATTCCTTCCTTGCATGTATCGGTGCACACAACAAAATTTTCATTTGGATCAACAATCCTTAAGATTGGTTAATTTTTCAATAAGTCCTTCAATTTTTTAAAACTTCTTTCACAATCAATAATCCATTCAAATCTCACACCCTTCTTTTGCAAAGAAGTGATTGGGTGAGCAATCTTTGAAAATCCTTCAATAAATCTTCTATAGTAGCCTGCAAGTCCCATGAAAAACATCACCTTTGAGACATTATTTGGTACTATCCATCCCTCAATGGATCTTATCTTTTCAATATCCATTACTATCCCTTCCTATGAGATGATGTGGCCGAAATAATGAATTTGCCTTTGATAGAATGAGCACTTGCTCAAATTTGCATACAAGTAATGCTCCCTCAATACTTGTAGCACCATCCTCAAGAGTTGTTCATTCTCTTCTTCAGACTTGGAGTAAATAAGTATGTCATCTACGAAGACATTAACAAAGTTATCCAAGCAAATTCTGAAAATACCATTCATCAAACACATGAAGACAACTGGTGCATTTGACAACCCAAATGGCACCACTGTAAACTTGTAATGGCCATACCTTGTTTTGAAGGTTGTCTTGCTAATGTATTTTTCTTTAATTCTCACATGATGATAGTATGATCTGAGGTCAATATTGGAGAATATATTTGCATCCTTCAGATAATAAAAATATCATCTATCCTTAGCAAAGGATACTTGTTCTTCGCAGTCACCTGATTCAGTTGTCTGAAGTCAATGCATAACCTTAAGGTACCATAATTATTTTGACAAATAGCACTGGGGAAACCCAAGGTGACACACCTAGGTGTATAGACCCCTTATTCAAAATCTCCTCAAGTTGCAATTGTAACTCCTTCAACTCTGGAGTACTCATCCTATAATGAGTCATAGATATTGGGGATGCTCCAGGCATCAAATTAATAGAGAAATCAATATCTATTTTCGATGGAAAGCCCTTTATCTCTTTAAATACATCCTAAAATTCCTTTAGGACTGCATAGTCTTCAATGCTTACACTTTATATTTATATGTCTCTTCCATATGAGCTGCATAAATTTGGCATCCTTTCTTGAAGTTTTTCTTCAACTGCATGGTTGAAACTTCTCTGATAGTTACTGCCCTTGGAACACCTTGAACCATTCTCAAATTCCCTTCTTCATCTAAGAAAGTAAATGCCTTGGATGAAGAAGGGGACAATGAAAAATCCTAGCAAAAAACATAAATGTTTGAAACATGAAAATAATTTTATGATTCTAGCGCACTCTCTCATTGTTCCGAAGAATCCATCGTCCTACTTTCTTCCAATTCAGACTTGATTATCCAACAAACACACTTAATGGAGACCACTTGAAGTGGGCATTATTTGTAGTATATGGAAGGAACAAAGTCCCCTTAAGCACCAGTATATTATAAGAACAATTATCCCTTTCACATAAGTGAATATGAAAAATATATGGAATGGTAATTAAAGAAAAAAAGTTGTGTTGAATAAGATAAAATTGTTGATTTAAATTATAATTTAATTTAATTTAAGTTGTGTTAGAATATCGTTTGTACAATAATGCAAATATTCCAATCACATACTTCTATCAACTCACCAAATATTTGCATATTCATTATGTTTATTTAAGAGTTGATCAATCTATAATGGTGAAAACGTTCATGGTGAGAAAGTGTTGATGTCTTAATGTTTGAATAGGATTTATGAATTTTGGTGTGGCATATTTGTTTGGGTGTTAAATTCAATTTATCATGTATTTGTTTAAGTTATTAACGTGTTATTGTGGGAGTAAGATTAGTGGACAAACTTAACCTTTTTTTTATTGAAATTATTTTCCAAATCCAATAGAAATTTAGTTCCATTTATTTGATGGGAACTTTGTCTTCTACTATTTTAATTCTTTTTAAGATTTAGAATGTGTAAATTTGGAAAAATGAGAGGATTTGGTAGAACTTTGCCTCACCAATCTACGTTGCCTTAAAATGAGACAAAACTCCCAAGAACAAAGTTTTATGGTTAAAGTTTCCCCCATTAAATGGATTATAACTCTTTACAAAAATTTTATTAAATTTGAAAAAAAAATGCATTTATTTACTTATTAACATACTTTTTTATATAGTTAATTTGAAAATTTTATTTTTTAACCTTTTTTTTTCAAATGAAAAAAAATATAAATTTTGTTAAAAGAAATAAAAATTACATTCTAAATAATGCGTGCAGAAAGCATGCATTTAGTCTAAAAAAAATTCAACCCAAGAGGAAGAAATATGCAGCAAAAATGGCCCTCTAAAAGCAGCCCAAGTACAATTGAAATATACAGGAAAGATAGCCACAAAACTCATCCAAGAAAGCTAGAGAGGCAGACCAAAAGAAACCTTGGACTGACTAGGCCAGAGCAGAAAACAAAACCCTCAAGATCCAGAACCGAAGGGACAAAACAAGGAGTCTTACAACCATGAAAGAGAAGAGACCAGAAATTGCATGCCCTAAGAGGACCTCAAAGCGCTGACCGAGGCATTCAAATTAACACTACACGCCCAAAAATAAAGGACCTCAAACATCTGACCCAAAACATCGAAAAAGAAGCAGCAACCCTAGCATACACTCAAAAAAAACAGAGCATGAGAGGAGCGCAGAGACCCCCCAGCCACCAAGGCCTTCGGGAAAACTTTGACATTGCATCAAGCCCTAAAAGAACCAATAGGGATGGGTCGGATATATTCAACCACAAATAACATCAGAAAGACCTTTGCGGGCGCAAATGGTTGCAACAACAAAAGATCGGAACCCCGCAAATGACAGATCATACATCAAAGGACCAAAAATTGAGCAAAAACAAGAGAAAAAACTATCGCAAGGCACCGGATCATGGACAACGCACCCACATCCAAAATCCACACACTAGAAAATATTAGAATCCCATATCCGCACATGGGAGAACATGAACACCAAGCAAAACATCATAATAAACAAAGAAGAAACAGATCCGTGCAATGTGAACGTTGTCACCAACAAAAAGGAATCTCCCACTATCAACCAAACCCATGAAGGGAAAGGACCATGGGAGATGCAGTGTATGGAAGAGGAGCACCATGAGCACATAGACACCTGCGATCAGGGATGTGGCTAGAAAAACCCTAGCCGCAGAGCCCTCCAATTTTCTTTTTTTTTTAACCTTTTTATATTATTGAAAATATAGAAAAATAATATAAATTTTCTACTACTAAGTTTTATACCATTTTTTATAAATATATAAAATCTATTCACAAAAATTTAGGATTCTCTACTAAGTATTATAAACAGAATTGTGAGTTTTCTAGAAATCATTCACACTAAACCGTCTAGTGTGAGTAATACTAGTGAAAAGGGGAGCTACAAAGGACAGTAAATCCCTCACACAATTGGTAGAGAAAATATGTTTCTAGCAAGCACATCATCATAGAGCTTGAAATGAGGACATGAAGCCTAAGATTCCCAATGTAAAATCTAGTTATTAGAGCAATACAATTACCTTTTTATAAGGAATTATGCTTACAAGGATTTGTAATTTAAAAAATTATTACAATATGGTGAATCAGACCAAATGATAGGGAACAAATTCACAGTACACAACCAGACGTCTACATGTAAAAATATTTTACAAATCTTCTTGTTATCAATTTCTAATTATGGACATGGTTCAAGTGAAATCTCATGTGAATACTACAAGTATTCATGTGATCTATATTCCTCTAACAAGTCTTCTTGTTATCAATTTTTAATTATGGACATGGTTCAAGTGAAATCTCATGTGAATACTACAAGTATTCATGTGATCTATATTCCTCTAACAAGTATCATTGTGATATATATGCCTATAACAAGTATCATTGTGAATTGTGTGGTTTAGATTGCAGAGAGTACAGTATGATGAAGAATGATATCCCTTTTACAACTTTTTTTTTTATGATCTCCATATATATATATATATATATATATATATATATAACATTTTATTAAATAAAGAAATATTCATTTTTAAAGAAATAGTTTTAGGTATCAAGATTTTATTAAATAAAAATAAAGAAAATTCAAATAATGGAAATTATATAATACAGAGTATATATATATATATATATCATGGGGTGTATCTGGAGCTTGGAAAGTGTGAGTGAAATGGAGGAATATGTAAATGAGGTTTCAAGTTCGATTCTCACCCTGTTTTACCCATGCCCCATGCTTGCGAGTTGTGTGGACACACTTGGGTTATAGTGGTAGAAGATGTGAATTGATCTGGAGTGTCAGAGTACGAGAACCATGAAGTTGTCAATTCTTAATATATATATATATATATATATATATAAGTCGTGAACTTCGACGCAAATATATATATATAACATTTTATTAAATAAAGAAATATTCATTTTTAAAGAAATAGTTTTAGGTATCAAGATTTTATTAAATAAAAATAAAGAAAATTCAAATAATAAAATTATATATGCAAATATATATATATATATATATATCCCGCATGGGGTGTATACCGACTTGGAAAGTGTCGTGTAAATGGAAGGAAATATGTAAAGGAGGTCTAAGTTCGATTCTCACCCCAATTTACCCATGCCCCATGCTTGCGAGTTGTGTGGACACACTTGGAGGTTATAGTGGTAGAAGATGTGAATTGATCTCGTGTCACGCGAGTACGAGAACCGCCCAAGTTGTCAATTCCGCCAATATATATATATATATATATATATATATAAGGTCGTGAACTCGACACCAAATTGGTGTATGAGACCCCCTCTTCCCAGTGATTGGACAGGTAAAGTCTATAGAGGTATACATACCCTACCCCCCTCTGAATTTGAACTTGTGACCTCTTAGGAGAAAGCACACATTCTTAACCATTATCATTTTTAAATAAATAGTTTTAGGTGTTTTTATTAAATAAAAATAAATTCAAATAAAGATTTATATTGAAGTGGAAAAAAATATCTAAATCGTCTAAAAATATATAATGAGTTATATAATGGTTTTGTGTATGTGTATGTTGAGTTCTATATCCATAAGGGTTTTTATGAAAATAAACTTTTTAATATAAAACCTCCCAGGAGAGAAACAAAGTGTACTTAAACGGTTCCCTTATTTGGTTCTAGATTGGTGCTTGTTGTGCAAAAATGAACCACACAGGTAGTTTATTAGTTACCTTATTATTAACACCGAACCCGAAATTATGGATTAGGTCGGATTCTCCTTTATTTTATGTGCCCCCTGATCAGAGAGCGAGCTCTAGTACCAAAATAAACCTAAGAATCCCCTCTAGTCCAGGTATCAACATTAGGTGAAATTAAGAGCACTATAGCCATTGATTTTCTATCTATTTGTCACGGTTTGCATCGTCATCCCACCCAAAACCCTAAGACATGAAATTTGTTTATAGATTCATCTCATTAAGATGCATTCAATCATTGAATTTGTTGTATGCCTCACCCATAAAGGTGCCAAGGTGAAGGTTAGGGGCAACTAGTCTAGCGCAAACACCAACGAGAGTGAAGTGGCTAGCCCAGATAATGGCTTGGATTTGGTGGCGTTGTTAGGGAAAAGTGTCGAGAGATCAACCTCTCTATTAAATATGAGATGGAAAGATAATTAGCTTAACCAGAGCCAAATCCATCTTCCATCGAAGGAAGATACCATTTGACTTTTCAATATTTAATAATAACTTTCCCAAAGTTCTACGTTGCACTACAATTTTCGTTCATCGTTGTGGAAAATGGAATCACATGGATGATGCAAGGGAAGACATGCAACAACGTGTTTAAAGAATATGTTTTCTTGGACACTTGATGGATAGATGAATTGCTTAAACAAAGGATCATCTGATGTCCATTAAGACAACTTCAACAAAGGAAAAATTGGTGTCCATGCACAACATAGAGTGTGCTACCCACTTTGATGAGAACAATGAATATATTTGTATTCTTTGGGAGGTTGCAACTACCTAGAACAATGAATAGAGTTTGATTATCTAGGAGGCTACGACTAGATGCATCGAGATGGAGGATTGTTTCAGGTCCAGAGTATGCTAGTATTAAAGATGTTTTTGTAGTTGATAGCTACTTTGCAGCCTAGTCCTAGAAAGAGATTCTTCCATTCATCTAAGGAGAGATTGGTTTTTGCTCGTTTTTAATTATTTGATGAAATACATAGCGCACACCTAGTGAAGCGCTCTTAGTGTCACATAAATATTCAAAAGGATCTATAAGCTACATGGAGAATCCCATTATCCCTACTCAAACAATGGAAACCCCAAGATAGGCCATGCCACTAAACAATTATGCCTCTGATACCATTTAATTAACTAAATTATCTACATATGAACGTAAATGCATTTCTAACAACATATAAATTTCAAGCATAATCATAATATAATAACCCATAATATAATTAACTTGATTAAACACATAATGGTAAGTAAGAAACACAAGAAGACACTTATCTTTTAAATAAACCACCAATTGCATGCAAACCTTAAAATTTCCTCCCAACCATAGACTATGTTGCTCACAAATGCTCAGCAGCAGGTCACCACCGATTTGAGGCTAGAAACTACACCAGGAAATGCTTCCTAGGCCATAATAAGGTCTAACTAGCACAACAACACTTAGGTCAAGGTGTTAAATACTACAACTATCCTACAACCTCGCATTTCCCACAGCTTGTCCCACCCTAGGAAGTGTTCCCCTTCTCTTCTCAACAGTCCTTTGGCTGCCTCACTTCCCTTGTAGGGATTCAAAAACATGACATACAAAAAGTCTCAAAGCTATGTAGTTACTGCCCCACACACAAGGAAGAAAATTCCCAATAGTTCTCCTACCTAGAGAAAATGCTTAGGGGCCTGACAATCTGCTTCTTCAACATGCACATAATCATGACAACCTACTTCTTCAACATGCACCCATGCCTGACAACCTACTTATTCATCTCAACTACCTAGGTTTAATGGAAACCAACAACTCCTGAAAGCTCCCAAGTACATGTACGAATGGTGATGGTAGAGAGGTACCAATGGAAATATTGGATGAGAGAATGATGGTAATAATGATTAGAATGATGGAAATTAAAATAATTTCCCACTTTATATTTGCATGTTCCCAACTTTATACTTTTCATGTTGGGAACTACCGTGTCCCCACTTTCCCCCACTTGGGCGATACATTCCTCATCATTAGGAACTTATGATAAAAATATCAAATCATTAGACTTTAGGAAATATTATTATAATATTCCCTTGGGCTTAAGCCCCCTTGGATTAGCCCCTCTTCCCAGACTCTTAGCCCCCCTTTCCCTTCTAGTGGAGTTCTACCCCCACATACTCTTTTGTCTAGTTGGACTGCGAAAGTGATGTATTTTTATTAATAATCCGAGTGTGATTACATATTACAATTATAGGCTCGTTGGCCTTTTAACATCTAGGCTCTTCGGCCCAATAATCACATAGCCACTATGGCCTCAATATATATATATAATGGAACTCTGACACAAAATATCCTGGCTCACCAGCCTATATGTACAATTACAATTGGGGTTCGGCCTAGGGGTATTACATTCCCCTCCCACTTATTTATACAATTTCCTCAGTATAGTATATACACATGTACAACCCAGAATCTTCAAAACGATGTAGGTACTCCTCTTGCATGGCATCTTCATGTTCCCAGGTTGCATCTTCAGGACCGCAAGAGGTCCACTGGACCTTTACCAATCCTATTTCTCGATTCCATAGTAGCCTGAATTTTCGTTCCAATATGCACACCAACTAAACTTGGAAGTCTCCTTCTTGATCCAGCTGAATCAAACACATGGAACACATTATGAATGCACATGGATGCAAATAGTGCAAGCATGTATGCACATGACCAATTATCTCAAGGATTCAAAAGGTCCAGAATGTATTGTTGCAAGCTTTGAACAGTTTCCCAACTTCAAGGAACTCCTCTTGGCCTTCACTTTTAAGAAAACATGGTCACCCACATTCTATCCTTATCTGCATAATTTGTTTTCCTATCTTGTGCAACCTTTAAATTTTTCCTCATTTTGACCATCTATTCTTCCATTTCCCTTAACAACTCTGGCCCAACCCTTGCTCTGTCTATTGGGTTGTCCCAACTCATTAGCGTATTGCACATTCTACCATATAATGCTTCTCATGGTCTCATCTTCAAAGGCACATGATATAATATATTTATGTATGTTAACTTGCTTTACATATTTGAATGTTCACATTACATGTATAACTTGATTTCATAACTACCTTGTTGCAGTATAGACTTGATCTTCTTTTGCAAGTTGGTGCGGACAAAGATCGGGAGCAAGTCAAAGTTCGAGAACAAGGAACTACATAAAATGTTTGGATACAAGGTGTGAGTTCTTCTATTCTCCTTTCCAAGTAGTTATTTTATTATAATTTTGTGTGTCGGGGGTAGGTTTTGTCTTTTAATTATGGTTAGGCTCTGTTGTGACACAGACCCAAGGTCACGAGGTAAAAATCACATAACAAAATTGGTGACCATACTGGGTTGCGAAACAGAACCTTATTTGTTGTTTAGAAGTGTTGTAACTCATGTGCTAGAGCCTACCATTCATGGGTTCCCTAGTAATAACCTTGTTCACAGTTTTGCACCCATGTTGAAATACTTTCATAGGCTCAGGAGTCGTGTTTAGTCCCACCATGACTTTGGGTTGAAACTGCATATATTCTTCTCAATATTTTCTTATCCATTACCTATATGACTCCCTTTAATATATGTTGCTACATATGTTAGCACTTTTCAGACTCTTCAACAGGTATTGTGTTCCTTACAGGAATATTGCATAGGTTCCATTCCACCTCCACAATGCATTTATCCATATCAAACACATATATTCCATAGGATGCACCCCATTTGTTCATGACATCATACCTTCAAGCTGCTTTGATTTTTTTATTTTACAAATGGTAGATCTTACCTCTTCATGGGTGTTCTAGTTAGTATCTCACTGACATTTTTGACACCCATGCTGCAGTTTTTCTGTAGACTTGGAAGCCCTATTTAGTATCACCATGTTTTTGCGTTGAAGACTCATGAATTCCTCTCAATGTCTTTCTAGATAACTTAACCATGGGGCTTCCAAAATTTTGGTTGAGTTGTAATTGCATTGCATATTAATCGCTCACGCTTCTAATCCTAATGCAAGCTTCAAATTACCATTGTTGAACCATTTATTTATGCATTCCTACCAGTGCCTAGCCTTGCAATTTATTCCTTTGTGACTTGACACCTTTATCCATGGAGGAGACATTCCCCTAAGTGTCCTTATACTACACATGCTTCCTTGCATTGAGCACAGATATGTTCCTCGCACTCTAGAACTAGTTTGTTTTCATGCGACACTCATTTCCTCCATTTTACTTTAGCATTATTTTATTAGTTTTTAGGCTTTAATAATATAAAAAAGACAACAAAATAAAAAATATATATAGAAAAAGAAGGGGGCAAAGCATATATCTCTTTATCTAGTAGAAATTTGTCTCCCTTGAACAAAGCACAATATTTGAGTCAATATCTCAATATTTTGGGTTTAGTATGGCTTTAGGAGACTTGTATTGTTGTTGAGTATAATCTCCATCGATTGGTTATTCTTCCAGTCATATGGAGAATATGGCGATGCCTCGTGTATCACAGATGTATCTTATTTCCTAATCCATGTTGTCTAAGTCACATAATGTGTTGTGATTGTTTTCAAGGAAAGTTTCATCCTGAGTTGGCCACTCTGCAAAAATCCTTGACTTTCCAAGTTGGCCTTTCTGTGTCAATCAATTACGTCTCAGTTTCACAAGTATTTTTGTACTTTACTCATCCTAATATAGAAGGTCACCATTGACTTCTTGATGGTTGGTATGCTCTTATCGAATACAACTCATTTCTCTGAGAGTATGAACTAGAGTTTCGTCCTAGGCGTATTTACATCATTGATAGGTGACCTTGCACTAGTAGATGAAAAACCATCATTGGTCATTGACTGAGAAAGTTCCCTTGTGTTCTACGTCAAAAAACAATCATCACACATAGGGATTCATGTGGTACCTTGGTTTCCATTTGAACCCATTGGTGGATTCCTTGACTCTGTCAGTAGTATTCATCATTAGATATTACTCGAGGAGTTTATGTCATGCACCATTCCATATGGTGCACGCTGGAGTCATACCTCGGTGTGGTCCTTACAATATTTCCTTCTAATTCCTTCCAAAAATTTGGCTCTATACTAGTCCTCATGTTGGATGATGGGGGATGCATTAATTCCCTCCTTCCATCGGATCTCTTCGTATCGTTTCCAACACATATTTCTCTAGTACATGGATCTAGAGTCATTTTTAGTACCTTGGGGCCTGCAGTCATCAGTGGCAGGTTCCCTTGCTATTGACAGTGGAATACATCAATGTCCCCTAATCAGTAGATTCTATCAGGTGTTTGACATTAGCTCATTTATTCACACTTGTTAGATTTTAATAGGTACCTTGATGCCCATTATCATCATCGTGGGTTGTGTCACGTTTTTTAATAGTATACATCAATGATTGATAATCAAATGGTGTCTCACTATGTTCAATTTCAACACATCTATTCAGATAGTGTAGACTCATACTACAATGGATCATTTTGAAGACTTTGGGTGAAGTACAAAAATCACATCTTTTGTGCTCTTACTCAACCTGTATTGATTGTACCACCCACATAGACATTCGTACTTGCATAGGATCAATTTGTTCACTTTATTGGCTCCAGATATCCCATGGTTTTATTTTGAGACATAGCTCCACTATGTATCCATTTGTGGCTATGATCGAAATTTGCATGGATACAATGTGTATAGTTTTTTTTTCCACGGAAATCATCTTTGATTTCATTACTCATGGATCTGCAATGTACTTGGTTTGGAGGCCATGCTTATATCACTCATAAGCATGGGTATGCCTGACTCGGGAAGAGAATACTCTTACTTGATTTTTATTGATGGTTTTGTTCTTGGATCAGTTGTTTGGGAACATTCATTGGGACTTACTTCAATGCATCATCGCCTCTCAGAGTTATAATGTATTTCTTCCATCATTTTCTCGTCTGAACTCATACATTTGCAAACCAAAATCCTACTCTCCTTCATCAAATTCATAAAAAAAAACACTTTCTTTTATCATACGCTATTCAACCATGTGAAAATCACGTATATGCACTATTTTGTAGTGTACAAACCACATATACCCTCAATTTTGTGAAAAAATAAAAATATTCCACATTTTTGGGTGGGGTTTTCAGTTTGGTCCATTCCTAAAATTCCATTGTCTTGTACACAACGGAATAAAACAATCTCAACCTCTTTAGGATGGTAGATAAGCACGTATGGGGGTATGGATGAGGAGAAACAACCTTGTTGCAATATTATGATGATGATTTCCAAGATCCCCTATTCCATGAACCTCTAAGTAGCATCCCCTGATATGGAAACTTGTTTTCCAACATTCCTTCCTCTTTCATATATGATCATAGGGTGTGTTTCTATCCCTTTTGGGTCATTCAAGGAAGAACCATGTTTTTTAGTTGATGCTTGAAGGGTCCAGTGGAGGAATCCGAGTGGTTGACTTCAAGGCAATGTCGACAGTTAGAGACAGGTTGTAACTACCTACTTATATTGTTTCAATAATAATAATAATAAAATCCCTCCATATATGTGTAATTTTGTTCAACATGTTTATATATGTTAACTTGCTTTACATATTTGAATTTTCACATTAAATGTGTAACTTGATTTCATAACTACCTTGTTGTAGTATAGACTTTACCTCCTTTTGTAGGTTGGTGCGGGAAGAGATCAGGAGCAAGTCAAAGGTCGAGAGTTAGGAACTACATCAAAAGTTTGGATACAAGGTGTGAGATCTTCTATTCTCTCTTCCAAGTAGTTATTTTATTATAATTTTGTGTGAGGGAGGGTAGGTTATGTCTTTTAAGTACAGTTAGGCTATGTTGTGACACAAACCCAAGGTCACAGGGTAAAAATATCGTAACAAGAGGAAGATGGGGAGAGAGAGGGAAGGGCGGTATATAGAGGAAAAGAGAGAAAATGGGGGAGAGTAGGGGAGA
>SNQJ01S0056961.1:18886-43696 GCA_010110895.2 Picea sitchensis
GAGGGGGGTAGAGAGAGAATGTATGAGAGAGTGATAGGGAGGGAAAGGGAGATTGTTACGAAATAATTCCCTTGTGGACAGGTGAATTTTCCCTTGGTGTATAGACTCCTCTACCAATACAGAAAACTACCTTTGGACACTACCATTCCTATAGATTAATCATGCCCGTCGAAAAATAGAGAAGCAAAGATAATATGATGTATCTCACTTTTGAAGTTTGTCCATGCTACTCCAATCTGCAAGTTACGAACAATACCTGCAGTGGATGACAAGAGACAAACAACTATCTCCTACTATAATGGATTAGACAAAATTGATCTATCTATGAAGATTAAAAAATGCATAGACAAGTACATGTAAACACATACTAGAAGGAAATAGTACAAGTATGTTGATGAGAACTTTAAAGAGACACTTACAATCTTCAGATGATGTTGCAGCAACGTCTCCAAGTACTCCTCATCCACCCCCTTGCTCGAAAGATTCACGATCAGAATAACAATGTTTTGTTGATTATTTTCCTCTTTTGTTCACCATAAAAATGCCTCCATTTATAGGCTTTGAGAGGCTCAATGACCTTGGTTATATTTGGGATAAGTTGAGGATATGGATCCAATAGTTGTGATATCTCCCTTTGATGCAACCTAAGGGTTATATTCGAGCCAAACCAACTCGATCCATTCATAGTTGTCCTTAGAATAAAATGGGATTTCTTCCAAGATTTTCTCAACCAATTTGGATCCCTTACAATGGGAAATAGAGCACTACAACGCTTCATGCTAGATAGACAAAGAGTGCTAGTGCTCCCTGTATATGTGCAGGGGAGCATTGATCTTCCCAAAAGTTGCCAAGATGACCAATTATCATAGAAAAACCTTTTTTTCGATTGTCTGATGATAGGGCTCCTTATTCTAACATTTTTTAGGGGTTGTATCAAGTTTTTGCATGGTGTCCTTCATGATGCAAAACTTACGTGATGAGAATGTGACACTTACGACACTTACGACAATGAGAATGTGACATTATCGAATTGAGGAATTTTGATGTAAAATAGAGATAGATAAAGGGGATAGAGAGAGAGTGAGAGGAATAGGGGGAGAGATAGGGAAGTTGGGTAGAGAGAGATAAAGAGAGAAAGGAGGGAGAGTGGGGGAGAGAAATGGAGGGAGGTACCTTGAGTGAGATATGGAGGGGGATACAAAGTGAGGGGGAGAGAGTGGTAGATGTAAGAGAGAGGGGGGAAAGAGAGGGAGAGAGACAACAAGAGTGGAAGAAATTTCAAGAGTGATATCGAGATATAGAGGGAGGGGGTAGAGAGAGAGAGGGAGGAGGGAAATAAGGGGAGGAAGGGAGAGAGATAGCAAGAGCATAGGAGAGGTTAAGAGTGAGATGGAGAGATAGATGGAGGGAGGTATAATGAGGGAGAGAGAAAGAGGGTTGGAGAGAGTGAGACTAATACTAACAATGAGGAGAGAGAGAGAGAGAGAGAGATGGGGGTATAGTGGGAGGGAGGGAAAAATGGGTAGAGGGAGGGGGAGAGAGACAAAGAGATATATGGAGAGATGAAGGGGGGGAGAGACAAAGAGAGAAGGAGGAGGGAGATAAGTAGATGGAGGGAGTCATTAAGGGATTTTTCCCCTGTGAACCTAGCTCAATTCATAATAGAGAAAGACCAAATTAAGAAGATTGAAATCTACCCTCACAAACAAGCATGCAAACAAGAAATAACTACTTTTTCACTATGAGAGAGAAGGGAAGGAAAAAGGAGAAGAAATGTACCTTAAACCCTTTGATCCAAAAAGGATTCAGAGAAGTATAAGGATAACTCAACATTCGTAGAAGCACATCAAGAAGCTCAGAATGGCCTTAGCAGACAGAGAAAGGGAAAAAAATTCAAATTCCTAAAAAATCAGTGAAATTTGCATCATCGTGAATAACGCATTGCAAGCTTTCCAACGACGTAAATGACTCGTCAAGCGGAGTTACGAATCAAAAAATATTCACGGTCAAAGTTTTGGTCAAGCTAGCCTAGTCAACAATGATGAGTGAACATCCGTACTGCTGACGTCAACATTAGTACAGATGATATCAGCATCTGTACAGGGTATGTGCAACATGTAGAGGGTGACATGTGTCGTGATAATGTTAGCGTGATGATGTGGCAAAACCAGAGGCTGCCAAATGTCACTCATTTTTGGACTTTTCCAATCAGTCCGTAGACCAATGGGAAAGTGCCACGAGGCAGTCCGTACAGCCGCGTGACAGTCCATACAACCACGTGGTAGACCGTACATCCACCCAATACGATGACGTGGAAGAGGTGACATGGCATGATCGTGCAATGTGTTGACATGGGCCAAGGAAAGGCCACCATGTGGCCCAATCATGGGTTGTCATGTGGCAGCGTGCAATGCACAAATATGCCCAACAACCGAATTTCAAAAAATGGGTGGGGTTGGCTGGCGCCAACCCCCAATCCACCACATTTGGTAGCAATCTACCACAGTTGGTAGTAATCTCACCATATTTGGTCAGTTGGAACCATATAACTGCTAGACTTAACGCCATTGCCAGACTTAGCGAAGGATACCACAGAGCAATGTAACAACATATNCCACCCGCAATTTTACTTAAGTTTTGAAATATGTTAGTGCATGGGGATGAGAGTAGGGCGCGCGACCTTATGGAGGAAGGCATGAAAAACGAGACATTTTTCCATTAATTTATTGCAGGTGTAGACATGGAAATCGAGACAGAATTTCTCTTGGGCCCGAAAGTGCCAGACTCAGATCGAGGCGTGGAGACAATCATTTTTTGGTAATTCAATGCCACGAATTCAATGGTGTTGTTTGTTTTTTGATCTGAACAAAGATTTTACATCTTAACTCTAGAATAAGGTATACTTATGTATTTCACCAAATTATTTTATTGAGTTAATAAAAAGGCCTACCCATTTGAGAGCAGGACCCAGAGACGTAGTCCACCAGGGACGAACTCCGTTAACAAGTTTTTGTGTTCAAATATGATGCTTATGTCTCTTTATCATTGAGATTTCCTTCTTTATGGTGCATTTCAGTTTATGTTCATTTAATACAATTCTTTAATAAGTCACATTGATGAAATGATCCCGGATCATGTGGGTATTAGAGCATTCATCTTTGACTTGAATTGTTGAGTGTGAATGCTTACTAGGGCCAAGCATAAATAGGGTGAAGGAACACTTAAGAATTCCAACCCTGAAGTTTGTCGTGCATCCCGAAGAAAGAAAATGGATGAAGAGGACAAGCGTGATGAATTGGAGAAAAAATACCATATGGTCTTCTATCGCATGTCAGATATGGTCGAGAAAATGTATGGAGATTACGAGAAGAGAATGGAAAATAAAGGGAAGAAAAAGGAAGCATCAGCGGATGAAAATGATTTAGTGAATCAAGGGGTTGGAGGAGACCCTCTTGAGCCTCCATCTTCACCATCAAGTTCTAGATCTTCTTCCTCTGATCATTCTCATCATTCTCATCATTCTAGCCATAAAGCTTGTTTTAAGAAACCATTATTAAAGATTGATGTAAAACTTTCTTTACCTATGTTTAATGGAGATGTTAATCCTGAAAAGCTAGATAATTGGATCTGATGGGTTGAAGTATATTGTTGTGTTCAACATATTGATGAAGAGGAAGTTAAAGTGCAATTGGCCTCTCTTCGGTTGGAAGGCACCGCTCTTGCATAGTGGGAGAGAAAACTTCAGGACAAAATTAAGTGTGGTAATCTTCTTTCCTCATAGTTGAAATTTAAATCAGCAATAAGGAAGAAATTTTACCCATTGAGCTATTTACATAAACCAATGATGGAATGGAAAAATTTAAGACAAAGTAAAGGTCAAATTGTACAAAGTTTCATGGAATAATTTAGGAAGAAATCTCTTTCATTAAACATTCCTTTAGATTCTTATGAAACTTTAATGAAGTATATTGGCACACTTCACAGTTATATTCATCATACCTTACTATTGTTTAACCCCACCAGTCTTGACGAAGTTTGTGTGCAAGCCACTCACCTTGAGAACAGGGGAAAGCATGTTCAAGAAGATCCCACCAAGAAACCTTCCAAATTACCACATGAGCAATTTAAAGGAAAGTTTCAAATGAAGGACAAAAAGATTGCCATTGTAAAGAGGGAAGAAGGAAAACCATCTTGCACTCACTGCAAGAAGGATGGTCATGATGATGAACACTGTTGGAAATTACATCCAGAGAAAAGACAGAAACAATTCGGTGGAAAGGGGAAGACAAAGACCGTTTCTACAGTGCAACAAGATCTTGGTTCTGATTAAGGAGATGAGGAAAAGATCACAGCAGTTGGAGTACAAGGTAAAGATTCCCTTCATGCTAGTTCAAATTCCAGTACGGAATCTCATGATGATAATGAAAGAAAGAGGAATGAATTATTTCATATAAGAGTTGTATCTAAACACACTAAGATGGATACATTGTTTGATCCGGGTTCCCAAGTAAACTTGATATCTAAAGCACTTGTCAAAAATATGGGTCTTGAAATTGAACCACATCCAAAGCCTTATCCTCTTGGTTGGGTATGTGATAAAGCCAAACTAAATTTCACCTAGCAGTGTAGGGTCAGATTTTTTATTGCTTCAAAGTTGATTGATGAAGTAGATTTGAATGTTGTTTCACTTGATATATGTGGAATCCTGCTAGGGAGTCCTTATCTTTATGATAGAAAAGTAGTCATCTTTCTTCATGAGAACAAATACCACCTTACTAAAGGGGGAGTAGAATATATTGTTAGAGCCCACAACATGAGGGTAAACACAACACGTGTTAGTGCAGGACAGATGAAAAGATTCATAAACACTAATAAGAGATATGTATGCATGGTTGTAAGAGAAAAGGATGTCAGAACATTCAACACCTTCCAATGATGTGATCCTTCTCATAAGAAAGAATTAATTGATATTTTTTCTAAGTATGATGACATCTTTCAGGAACCAACTGGATTACCTCCTAAGAGGGAAATCCAACATGAAATACATCTTCAACAATATTCTCCTCTTCCTAATGTGGGAATGTACAGGATGTCAGTTGTAGATATGACAGACATCAAAAAGCAGGTACAAGTCTTATTGGATCAAGGGGTCATTAGGCCCAGTTCAACTCCTTGTGTTTTTCCGATCATGATGGCACCAAAGAAGGATGGCACGTGGCTAATGTGTGTCGATTATCGATCCTTAAACAAAATCACAGTGAAAAATTGATACCCTCTTCCTTGTATAGATGATTTACTTGATCAATTTAAGAATGTTGTTTATTTCACTAAGTTGGATTTGTGCAGTGGATACCATCAAATCAGGGTTGCATAACATGATAAATGGAAAACTGCCTTTAAATCCAAACAGGGATTGTTTGAGTGGTTATTTATGTCATTTGGGATTTGTAATGCTTTGACAACCTTCATGCATGTGTTTAATGATGTGTTCAGGCCATTTATAGATGATTTTGTAATTGTATATTTAGATGACATTTTTATATTCAGTAGGACGTGGGATGGACATGTAAGGCATGTAAAGAAAGTATTGGATATTTTGCAAAGGGAAAAGTTGTATGTAAAATTGTCCAAATGCGAATTTGGAAATACTGCACTAGTGTACTTAGGTCATATTGTAGGAGGAGGACAACTGAAAATTGATCCTTACAAAATTGATGTAATTGTAAATTGGCCTGAGCCCACAACTATAACCAAAACACAAAGCTTCTTGCGTGCAGTTCATTATTGGATGATATTCATAGAAATTTTCTCTCTCATCTCATATTGGTTGCATCTCTTAACCAGTGTGAAGAACACTTTTCAGTGGGGAGGAAAGAAACAAAAAGACTTCAACACTTTGAAGGAAAAGATAAGTATCACACCAATATTAGCACTGCCGAATCTTCAACAATATTTCGAGATCGAGACAGATGCCAGCAGATACGCCATGGGTGCAGTATTGATGCAATATCGTAAGCCTATCTGTTACTACTCTGAAACGTTTAACCAAGTTGTTGTTAACTATCCTACATATGATAAAGAGTTGTATTTATTAGTTAAAAGTGTAAATAAATGGAAGCACTACTTGTTAGGGAAGGAAATAATCATACATACATATCAACAACCCTTACAATATCTCCAAGCACAAACCAAGCTGCAACAATCTTGGCATTACAGGTGGATGGGTTTTCTTCAACAATTTCATTTGGTAATCAAATACAAAAAGGGTACAAGTAAAAAGGTAGCTTATATGCTTTCTAGACATCCTATTGTTACTTCTATTATTTTGAAGAATGCTTATTTATCTCATGATAGCTATGTGGAACAATATGTTGTTGATCAATATTTTAAAGAAGTATTTGAGAAGCTAACCCATGGTGCACAGGTAGAGAACTATTGTCTACAGGGAAAACTACTCTACCATCTTGGAAAGCTATGTATTCCTACAAGTGAACGAGTATGTGTAATACGATAATCTCACACTTCTCTTGTGTTTGGGAATTTTGGGGTGGGAAAAACTATGGCTCATCTACAAATGTTTTGTTACTGGCCTCATATGAAAGCAATTGTAACTAAATATGTAAAGGGGTGTGTGATGTGTTCTACTTGTAAGCCCACTAGTAGAAAATTGGGGCTATACTCACCACTTCCTATTCCATCCCATCCATGGGAGAGTGTCTCCATGGATTTTTTAGGGGGTTTACCAATGTCAAAAGGGGTCATGAATATTTATATGTATTATTCGATAGGTTTAGAAATATCGGTATCTTGATGCCATGTAAAAAGTAGTTCATTGTTAAGCATACTGTTAATCTCTTATTTCAGTATGTTTGGGTTCACTTTGGGTTACCCACATCCATTATCTCATATCGAGATACTCGATTCCTTGGATATTTTTGGACAAACTTATGGACAATGATGGACACCAAGTTGAAGAGGAGCATTTATTTCCATCCAAAGATCGACGGACAGATAGAGGTTGTTAACCGAACAATGTTACTTTTTCTTCGAGGCTACTGCAACAAGCATCCCAAGTTGTGGGATGAATATATACCCCATGTACAAATGGCTTACAATCAAGCCTTGCATTCCTCCACTTAGTGTTCGCCATTCGAGACATTTTTTGGATATTTACCTAAGGTCCCTTTGGACTTGATGTGTGGGAGAGATGTTGATTCAAATGAAGAAATAACTGAATACAAGGTCGCAAGTTCATTCAAAGGATCCAGCAGGTACACCAAGTAGTCAGGGAACAGTTGGAGAAAATTCAAGTACATTATAAAGCTCAACATGAAAAACACAGGGTTGATCATCAACTCTAGGTTGGAGACGAGGTATGGCTTCACATCAACAAGGAGAGATTGAAGGGTGAAGGAAAGAAAATCAATCATATCCGATATGGACCCTTCACTATTTTGGAGAAAAGAGGCACTAATTCTTTTCGTCAGTTGTAAATGTGGAAAACTTGAAACTTTTTTATCCTCCCATGATCATGGATCAGGGTGAGGAAGTTTCAGTACCTTTAGTTGATGAGTTTTCTCATGAGTATTTGGATGAGTTGAAGGAAGATATCATCCTAGACAAAAGGACGAATATTTCATGCAAGGGTGATGTTGATTATCTTCGAGTGGGATTAAAGGGCATACATACAAGAAAAAAAAAGTGGATTGAGGAAGGCAAGGTGGGGGGACTCTTTCCTCACTTATCTGTTGATTTATGAAATGTTTTTGTGGTCCAAAAAATCTCTCAGTGGGAAGGAGTGATCCAAAAAGAATTCGGAGAAGTCTAAGTATAACTCAACATTCGTAGAAGCACCTCAGAAAGCTCAAAATGGCTTCAACAGATAGAGAAAGGGAAAAAATTCAAATTCCTCAAAACTTAATGAAATTGGCATCATCGCAAAGAGCACGTCACAATATTTCCAACGACGTAAATGACTTGTCAAACAAAATTACGGATCGAAATATATTCGCAGTCAAAGTTTTGGTCAACATAGTTGAGTCAACAAGGATGAGTCAACAACCATACTATTGACATCAACATCAGTATGGATGATGTCAATGTCTATACAAGGTATGTGGCACATGTAGAGGGTGAACCGTGTCATGATGATGTCATCATGATGTTAGCATGGTGATGTGGTAACACTAGAGGTTGCCATGTGTCACTCGTTTTGGACTTTTCTGGTCAGTCCATAGACCAATGGGAAAGTACCATGTGGCAGTCCATACAACCACATGGAAGACTATACATCCACCCAGAAGGATGACATGGCAGAGGTGACATGGAATGACCATGCAATGTGGTGGCGTGGGCCAAGGAAAGGCTGCCACATGGTTGATTCATGAGCTACCACATGGCAATGCACAAAGACGCCCAGCAACCGAATTTCAAAAAATGGGCAGGGTTGGTTGGTGCCAACCCCCTATCCACCACATTTGGTATCAATCCATCACAGTTGGTAGTAATCCTGCCATATTTGGTCGGTTGGAACCATATAGCTGCCATACTTAACACCATCACCAGACTTAGTGAAGGATCCCTCAGAGAATTGTAACAACATATATATATATATATAGCCAACAGAGTACTAAAATGGGAGTTTTTGGGTTCGACCCCAGGATCTCCCCTAACCTATCTGAATTTTCCATGTCCACCCAACCAATTGGGATAGGGTGTGACTTGGTATAGTCCACTTGCATTTTTACTTAAGTTTTGAAATCTTCCAGTGCATAGGGGTGAGACCAGGGCGCACGACTGTACGGACGGAGGCACGAAAAACAAGACATTTTTCCATTAATTTATTGCAGGTGCGGGCATAGAAATCGAGTCATAATTTCTCTTGGGCCTGAAAGTGCCAGAATTAGATCGAGGTGTGGAGATAGTCATTTTTTGGTAATTCAACGCCACGAATTCAGTGGTGTTGTTTGTTTTATGATTCGAGAAAATCTTCTACATCTTAACTCCATAATGAGGTATAATTATTTATTTTTACAAATTGTTTTGTTGAGTTAATAAAAAGGCCTACCTATTTGAGAGCAAGACCCGGAGACAAAGTCTATTAACAAGTTTTTGTGTTCAGATATGACGCTTATGTCTTTTTATCATTGATATTTCCTTCTTTATGGTGCATTTCAGTTTATGCTCATTTAATACAATTCTTTATTAAGTCACATTGATGAAAAGATCCTGGATCACCCTTCATCCAATGTCGATCATGCTCTTGCTTCTTGAAGCACTCTTGGTCTCTTTCGGAACCAACCTACAATAGGAAACCAAGACAGTGTTGCAACAAGGTATTTATAGGTTCAAGTAGCATATATTATGTGTATAAATCAAAGCATATATGGAAAAAAACAACATATAACATTGCATTGAACATAAGATAGGAGAGAAAGAAAACTCTTCTATTGTTAACAATATGTGAAACTTGGTTACAACCTAGTTCAAATTTCGACATTGCTTCAGAGCCAACTGCATGGGTTCCTCCACAAGTCCTTCGAGCATCAAATCAGTAGCGAGGCTCTTCCTCATACAACCCAATGAGGATAGGAACACACCTTATGGCTATATAGGAGAGGAAGTAACAATGGAAAAGGGTTTTCTAGGTCAGGGGATGTTGCTATGAGAATGAAGGGATTAGGGAAGATTGATAAATCTCAACAGCATAACCTTACAATATTATATTTATCCTCCTATTTTTCCTCAATGGTTCTTCCATACCATCCCAAAGAGTTTGGGGAGGTTGAATTTCATTTTGTATGAGCTCAGGGACATTGGAAAACAATTCCAACCGAAAAGCCCACCCGAAATTGTTGAAATATTTTGTTTTTCATATTTTTTGAGGGAAACTGCGGGCTATAATATTGAAAGGTGTGGATTTTCACATGTTGCACAAATGAAACCCACAGATATCAATAAAAGTCAAGTTTTTTAGATAAATTTATTAGGAAAGTTTGGATTGTTCTTATCAATCTAGGGAAATAGGTAAGGCCATGTCATAAATGCCTAGGTGTGATAATTTGTGCTATAACAAGGAGAGAGAGAGAGAGAGAGAGAGAGAGAGAGAGAGAGAGAATGGTTGTGAGAGTGTGAGGCATGGAAAGGCAAGGTGTAGGTGTAGGTCTTGCATGCCTTGTCGTGTCTAGGTCTTACCATGTCTATGTTAAGGCCATGTCTTGCCTTGTAATGTACCAAACTTGCTAGTGTGTGAGAGAATGAGAAGGAGAGATATGAAGAAATAGGGGGCAGGTAAAGAGAGATTATGTGAGAGTGTGAGAGGGAGAGAAAGGAACACATAGAGGGGGGGAAAGAGAGATATGTGGAGAGTGTGAGAGGGAGAGAAAGGAACACATAGAGGGGGTAGAGAGAGGTGAGATATTTTGAGGGGAGGAGAGAGATAACAGCAGAGAGGGAGATAATTTTAGGGAGAGAGAGAGAGGGGGGAGAGGAAGAGGAGAGAGAGGTTAGAGAGAGGTGCTGACAGGGAGGCAGAGGGAGACAAAGAAGGGGCTGAAAGAGAGAGGATAAAGAGAAGGGGGAAGAGAGAGTGAGAGGAAGGGGAGACAGAGATGGGTAGAGAGAGAGAGAGCTATAATTAACAATGAGGAGAGGGGGTGGGAGAGAGGTGAAAGAGAGAGGGGGGGTATAGGGGGAGGGAGGGACAAAGGGGTAGAGAGAGAGAGAGAGATAAATTGGGTGGAGGAGAGAGAGAGGGAGAGAGTGGAAGAGGGGGAATATAGAGAGGTAGTGGGTGTGATAGTGTGACGCATGGAAAGGAAAGGTCTAGGTTTAGGTCTTGGTCTAGGTCTAGGACTAGGTCTTTCCATCCCTTTCCATGTCTAGGTCTTACCATGTATACGAATGTGAGAGGGAGAGAGAGGGAGACAAACGGGGGGTATAGAGAGAAAGAGAGAGAGAGAGAGGAAGGGAGAGACAAAGAGGGAAGGGAGGTAGGGATGGAGTATGAAATAGGGTGTCAAGGAATACTCAGGAAATGTGAGGACCTGACGGTCAAATTGTATGTCTCGAAAATTTTGAGTGAAAAAATGTGTAACATGGAATAGGGCATGATGGGGGAGTCTGATGGTCAATGTGTATATCGTGGAACTCAGGGAGATTTTTGTAGGTCATGGAAAAATAGAATCGTAATCTTGAGCCCCCCATCCCAGGAGTCCATCTGTCAATTTTTATATCGAGGAACTGCGGGTGTTGTTTGCAGGACACGAAACAATAGAAGCGCAATTTTGAGCCCGCCAACCTAGGAACCTGTGATTGAAAAAGTGGCTAAGTATGGAATGAGGAAGCAGTCGGTTGGACTTGTGATAAAGAAGCATGAGTAGAAATGTGAACCCGTGAGTCCGCCAACCCAAGCACCTAGACATTTTCAGAAAAATGACTAAGTAAAGTAACCAGAAAGAGAAAGTAAAGAGGAAAAACAAAGGGGAATTCAGCTAAGTATAGAAGAGGGGAAAAAAAGGGATAATAGAGTGGGAAAATAGAAAATGGGAGGGAAATTTTACGAAGCGAGAAGTCTCAACAAAGGGCCATTGTTTCCAAATCATCATTTTCTAGTCCAATATTTTATCCACCTACTCATTTTGTGTGTTTGATCTATTATCACTATTCGTATACCTTTTCGAAGATTGTACTCCAGCTTCCTCTATTGTGGCATATAATATTTCATCCTCTTGTCCAACTAATTTGTTTCTTCTAATGTAGCAATGCAAAAAATACAATGGACATGAAGGTAATTTGGTATGTAGAAAGACATGTAAAAAAATAAATATAGCTCTATTTATTTCATTGTAGCAGCACAGAAAATACAGTTGACATGAAGATAAGTTATTATGTAGGAATATATGTAGTATCTACATACAATAAATTAGGTGCAAAGAAGTAGAATAAATATAGTCAAGCCTGTATGTGACATCCAAAACAATTATGAAGATTAAACAATGCATATGCTTATTTAGTCATTTTGATGTTCATGTACACATGCTTGCATCAGAAAAAGTTGGACGAGTGACATGGGCATCAGAAGTCAATCATAGCAAAAATCAACAGAACGACAAGGCCAAAGGTAAAGATTCATACATTGTGCTCTTGCTATGTTTACCAAACAAATATCCTGAGTTATTTATTCATCTATGCCATGATAAATATGTTGATGTCATCTACAACACATGCTTTGCAGTTCACAATAAGTATCGACGAGTGCAAGTGAAATGCCCAACATAGTGCAATCTCCATAGACTAAGAGTTATGGTTACAAAACTATGAACTTCATACTTCATCCAAATTGTGCATCTACTTGTACATTTATGCCAAAAAAAAAATCATACAGACTGTCATTCACATTACTTTTTCTATTAAAAAAATGTCACCAAGTCTAAACTTATAACACCCAATATACTATCGATAGAAGGCCTGAACAATTGTCGAACCGGAAAAGTGTTCGTCAGCGACATAATGGTCATGTATAGCACCTACTTAGACAAGGTAAACAAAACTAGATGAATTGTGTGTGTTGACATGATAGACAACAAAGCCATGATGACAGTCACACTGACTATCCCTACACAACTTGTCCAGAAACATGCAGAAAATATCTTTCCAAGTAATGGGATATCCATTACAAATTTTAATATATTGTCGAAAAAAATATATGACCATGGTGATTGTGATCGGATTATAACGCTCAACGAAAAAAGTATTGTGGAAAAAGTTCCCACGGTTTGTTCAGAATATCGTTTTGTACCAGACACAACAATCAACCAACTTACACAAAGCAATGGCGTCTACCCAATCAGAACCATTGGTGCAACTGTCACACATGCGAGAAAAGTTGGCTTGCAACACATTCTCCATATAAAAGATGGAGAGTCAAAAAATGACAAGGCAATGGTACCATTCTCCATATCCAGTTTTTCCCTTTACTTTCACATGCTCATATATCTTAGTTATGTTACACAACTATTACATTGTTCCATGTTGGAGCTGCAATTGTTCGACACCTATTCAAATTTATTTTCCTCAATGGAACAACAATTTCATAAAGGGAAATTTCCACTTATGCTCTTCAAAAATATAACAAAGAAAAGAGATGTTAAAGAAAGGAGATTTCACACAACCCAAGCAACATTTGTAATAGAATTTCAAATAGACATAGTACAATATATCAAGAAACTAACTAGCTCGACAACTGTTGTGCATATACATCTACAATTCCATCCAAACTTTTCTCATAAAAATTGCTTTAAACAATTTTGTGCAGATTTTTTTGTTGTACACTTGTATATTATATTGTTCAATATATTAACTACTATGCTCACATGTGCAATTTGAGGGTGTTTTGTTTGCAACAAATGCGTACTCGACCCCCTTCGAGTCTATATGTGCCAAATGCAACTTTCCTGCTTCTTCCTCTACTTCCATAAATGATGGCACAATTGATTGCCTACGATGCAGTAAAAAATGCCCTTACATATATAGACATTGCCTCAATGCTACCATCTGAACCCTCAGCAACACAATTGTACATTGTATAATTAGACAACCTGTATTACAAGATGTGCTTCTTGGGTTGGTAGAATTTCCATATGAAGTATACCTATAGAAAAAGGAAAACAATGTGTACATGTTACGGGACTTTCACGTCGATAGAAAATTTACATTAAATGAGGAGAATGCCATACTGCATATCGGATGAACCAAAAAAAAAAAAAAAATCATATCATATATCCATGGTACCCAATGAGGATATGAATAGAGTTTTGCAATGCCATGGAAAATTGAACTAGAAGAGCATAAGATTGTTTAGTCCAGGAATGAGAAGCATGAGGACAGACCTCATACAAAGTATCCAACTGTGAATAAATCAGGTCCATCCTTTGAGCCGTCAAAATGGCTTTCTCCTCTAAATGGAACCATCAGACATTTTCAATACTATTGCAAATGTGGCATTGTTTGAACTCCATTAAGTTAAATACTGACACTCTTTTCCATAACTAGTAATGTTATAACATTGTCAGGTCAACGTGATCTTGGTTCATAGTACTATCAGAAGCAAATGTTCATAGTGATCTTGGTTCATAGTAATATAGTAATTGAAAAATTTCTTGGTGTCCATTTGGGGATTTGGTTATAGATGGGATACAATGCCCAATCTCCATTCATTTTTTCCTGTCTTGTGTTTGGCAGACTTTTGTTCATGTGCTTTCGTACTGTAGTTCAAGGTTCTCATGGGCCCGGTTTTTTAATTATAGTTGGATGATAGATTCAGTATATTAGTGGTTTTTCTATAATCTTAAAGAATATACAAGACCTTCCTTTCCTTTTAATGTAAGCTCTGTGAAGCAAATGTAATATGTAGTTCATTTTAGCACTTTTACTTGATCAATGAAATTACCAAAATTCTTCTTAAAAAATATTTTGAAATAAAAGGATATATGCTAGGTGAAGTCCAATGGGACTATGATATCAACCACAAAAAATTAAAATTAAAATTTGTCGTTGTTATACTTACGATGAATTTGACAGTACAATAATTTTACTTGAACAACCCTCCATTGATTTTTCTATAGCTTTTCAATGCTTCTCTTATGCAAACACATCTTGGAAAGAATAACCATGACTCACTTTCTCTGTTCCTTGATTGAAGAGGATGTTCACCTGTCTAATGCACTTCATAACTACTATTAAGACCATCAATGGGGCTTTTTTAAGACCAATTCCCGCTTCTGAAAATTTCCCTCCCCTTTCTTTTTCCCCTCTACTTTCCCTTTTTGGTTACTTAGTCATTTTTCAGAAAATGTCTAAGTGCGCGGGTTGGCAGATTCACGCGTTCAAATTTCCACTGATGCTTTTATATCATGAGTCTGACCGACCGCTTCCCCATTCCATGCAACAACATTTTTTATTGCAGATTCCCAGCTAGGCAGGTTCAAGATTGTGCTTCCATTGTGTTGCCCCCTGCAAACAACACCCGGACTTCCCCGATATACAAACTGACAACCAAATTCCCCTTTCTTTTTCTCCTCTACTTTCCCTTTCTGGTTACTTAGTCATTTGTCCGAATTTGACTCGTGATTTTATATCAGGAGTCTGACTGACCACTTCCCCATTCCATACTTGGCCATTTTTTCCATCGTCAGTTTCCAGGCATGCTTGCTCAACATTGCGATTCCATTTTTCTGCGACCTACAAAGAACACCCGGAGTTCTGCGATTTACAAATTGACCGTCAAAGTCCACCATCATGCCCTATTCCATGTTACACATTTTGCAGTCAAAAGTTCATAGACATACAATTTGACCATTTGGCCCTCACGTCTCTCGAGTATAACTTGTGACCCTATTTTGAAGCTTAACCGACCGATTTCCATACTTGGCCATTTCTTGGAATCTCTTTTGTAGGTCGTCGGGTTGGCGGGTTAAAAAAATGTCCAATCCTTAATCTCTCTTCGACATCTCCACCACCTTTGCACTTATTTCTATATATGAAATTATTAATCATTAATGCTAACAACTCATCATGCAAGAACCGTAAAGATTGTCATTAATATCTGAAAGGCTCACAGAGATCTGTCATTAATATGAATTAAACCAAGATTTGTGGAGGGTTATATTATCCCTTCCGAGTGTTCATTTCAAGCATCATGGAATATATTCCGTGCATCATTCAGTTGTTGGCTTCACGAAATCTCCAATCCTTAATCGCTCTCCGTCGTCCCTGCCACCTTGTCAATTTTTTCTAAGTATGCAATTAGTAAGCTTTAATGGTAACATCTCATTATGCAGGAACCGTAGAAATTGTCATTAATTAGCGAAAGGCTCAAGGAGATATCCCATTGATACGCATTAAACCAAGATTTGTGGAGGGTTATATTTTCCCTTGCGAGTGTTCATTTCAAACATCATCTAGAGAAAACGGACATTCTCGTCAACTTATGCAAGCAACTCGAGAACATTTCTTTCCAGATACAGTAAACACCTTCAGGCATGATGACCAAAACTTCCAGTGATCCAGGGCATATTATTACTACTCATATCCTTCTTCCTAGAAGTAATTAAGGATATGGTCCCTTGGTGTGTCAACAAATATATTTCAAGCCAAAGAATTCCAATGCAACCTCCTTGCTCAAACAACCCCACCTACGTTGATGGTCGGCGCAGAGGTTGATGCAGTCGATTTCGATCCGGAAGAAAATGATCTGATGGACAATGATACGACGATGGATGATGGAAATGCAGACATTTTTCGCACTCCTGTGCCCAAATTGAAATCCACCATAATGGGGGGCACTTCCTAGCTCGATGATGGCGGCCCTAACAATACCAAAGCAAGGGGTTTCAAAAAAGAAACCGACGTTGAACGCAATATCTACTTTGCAGCTCGAGAGTTTGAGTCTCTCTACTTTGATGGAGGTCCTCGCCCTCAGAGATGTATCCTTTCCTTTCATTTTTAGGGTTTTCGATTGGGTTTGGATTTGTCCTTGGTGCAGGTTGTGTCCTTGAAGACTTTGATTGTAAGGAGATGGTCTCTTGGTGCTTCGAGAGATATATTTCAATCCAAATAATTATTCAATTGCAGGATCACTCTCCTATTCTCTGGAGATATATTTAACATCTTAGGGGGTGAGGACTAGAACTCCCAATGGTGCAAGGAATATTTTTCCTACTACTCATCCCCTTCTGCCCAGAATGATGTAATTTGGACCTCTGGAATTTCTCATGCAGGTTGTGTCCCTAAAGTCCTTTCCTGTAAGGAGGTGGTCTCTTGGTCCCTTTCCACTCAGAACGAAGTAATTTTGACCTTTGTAATTGCTCGTGCATGATGTGTCCCTGAAGTCTTTGACTGTAAGGAGGTGGTCTCCTGGTTTGTCGAGAGACCTATTTCAATCCAAAGAATTATTCCATTGTGGAACCACTCTCTTGTTTCTTTTTCACCTCAGTTCTTTCGCAAGATGTTGAGATTTCCATAACCAACATTGACCTTCACAGGAGAAGATTGCAAGGAGTTTCTAAAAAAGCATGATAATCAGTTTTGTATGCATGTTCAAGAGCTTGTCAATGCCTCCCGCATGTTGTCACACTAGATGAACAACAGAAAATTGTATGCATGTTTTTTTTTTTTTTGGAACTCCTCTACCTGTATTTATGACAAGTATGTTCAATGCTTTGGTGCAAAGAACTCAGTCTAATGTCTATGGATAAATATATATTACCCGTTATTTTTCTTATAGATTTACTATTAAAAAATTTCCTTGGAATCTTGGTTGGTGCTTCTTTGTTGGATTTAACACCTCTTCTCGTTTTCATCGTTCGATAGTCTTGTAATTCTTAAATATTGTATTGAATCAAGTAATTTGATCAAATATGAAGCTTTGAACAATTATATGACAATGCATTGTGTCGATCACATGAGGATTTTATGTAAACATAAATGAATTTCACATTGTTTCAAACCAACATTCAATTCCATTCGTAATGTAGATAGAACATAGCAACACTAATTCACGATGCGGGAGTTGGGGCTCCACCCAAGAAGTTTGATTCTCATCTCAACCTTGTTGAGTGAACGATCTCTTATTTCCCTCTCGCTTCCTTGATTCCTTCACTCGAAAAGGAAACATATTATTGGTTGTCCATCCTTTGGCATCTATTTGAGCACTTTTACTTTATTAATGAAATTACCAAATTTCTTCTTCGCAAATATTTAAAAAAAAAGCGATATATGCTAGTTGAAGTCAAATGGGGCTATGAAATCAACCACAATATTAAAATTCAAGTTTGTCTTTGTTATACTTACGGTCAAGTTGACAGTACAATAAGTTTATTTCTAGATATGAAATTATTAAGCTTTAATGTTAACAACTCATCATGCAGGAAGTTTAATACTTAAAATAATATTTCAAGGCATTAAACAATGTATCGAAAACACAATTACTCCCACAAGTTGCAATAAAAACAAATCTTCAATAAAGAATTGGCTAACGCACCCCAGTCGCCTGAAATGGCCAATAGCACAATCTATGAAATCAACCTCCCTATTATCGAATCAACAAACATTAATATTATGGGATCAGATAAAAACAAATTGTGTGAGAATTGAATTGGAAAAACTTGTTACTTATTCTACTCTTTTTAAGGCCTTATCATAGTAAGAATGCAAACTTCTCCTAATCCATTGTTATCTACAAAATCCAAACATTAATAGTGCCTGTAAATCAACTATACTAGCCAAAAATCAAGTTATAGTTTATATTTTCATTTTCTCACACCCTTTTTAATGATACAATCACAATAGAAAACGAGTATCTGGATAAAATATTGGACTAGAAAATGAGTCCCGCTTATGAAAATTGACATCCCCTTTTCTATTTTCCCACTCTCTTTTATCCCCTTCTTTTCCCTCTTCTATACTTAACCGAATTCCCCTTTCTTTTTTCCCTCTACTTTCTCTTTCCAGTTACTTAGTCATTTTTCCAAAATGTCTAGTTGTGCGGGTTGGCGGACTCACAGGTTCACATTTCCACTCATGCTTTTATATCACGACTCTGACTAACTGCTTCCCGATTCCATACTTAGCCACTTTTTCGATCGCGGATTCCCAGGCATGTGGGCTCTAGATTGCACTTCCATTGTTCCATGACCTACAAACAAACACCTGGACTTCCACGATATACAAATTGACTGTCAAACTCCCACATCATCCCCTCTTTCATTTTACACGTTTTGCACTCAAAAATTCCAAGACATACAATTTCACCGTCGGGGCCTCACATCTCCTAAGGATCCCTTGTCACCCTATTTTGAAGCCCGTCATACCGCTTTCCATACTTGTCCATTTCTTGGAATCTCTTTTGTGGATCGTCGGGTTGGCGGGTTCATGAAATCTCCAATTCCTAATCGTCGTTCGTTGTGACCGCCACCTTCGCACTTCTTTCCAAGTATGCAATTAGTAAGGTTTAATGTTAAAAGCTCATCATGTAGCAACCATAAATATTATCATTAATGAGAAAAAGGATCAAGGAGACAGTCACACTCACTATCCCTACACAACTTGTCCAAAAACATGCAGAAAAGATCTTGCCAGGTGATCGGATATCTATTACAAATTTTTGTATATTAGCGAAAATGAGTCTGACCAACCGTTTCCCTATTCCATACTTATCCACTTTTTCGATTGCAGGTTCCCGGACAGGCGGGCTCAATATTTCGATTCCATTGTTCTGTGACCTACAAACAACACCCGAAGTTCCGCGATATACAAATTGACTGATGGACTGCCCCATCATGCCCTCTTCCGTGTTATGCATTTTGCACTCAAAACTTTCGAGACATACAATTTGACCGTCGTGCCCTCACGTCTCCTAAGTATCCCTTGTAACCCTATTTTGAAGCCCAGTTGACCGCTTTCCATACTTATCCATTCCTTAATTTCTCTTCCCTATCCCCGCCACCTTCGCACTTCTTTATAAATATGAAATTAGTAAGCTTTAATGCTAAGAGCTCATCATGCAGGGACCGTAAAGATTGACTTTAATGAGAAAAAGGATCAAGGAGATCTCCCATTAATATGAATTAAACCAAGATTTATGGAGGGTTATATTATCCCTTTCGAGTGTTCATTTCAAACATCATGGAATGTATTTCGCGGCTCGTTGGGTTGGAAGGTTCATAAAATCTGCAATCCTTAATTGATCTTCGTCGTACTCGCCACCTTTGCACTTCTTTCTAAGTATGCAATTACTAAGATTTAATGCTAACAACTCATCATGCAGCAACAATAGAGATTGTCATTAATGAGTGAAACGCTTGAGGAGATCTCCCATTCACATGCATTAGACCAATATTTGAGGAAGGTTATATTATCCCTTCAAACTATTCATTTCAAACATCGTCTGGATAAAACAGACGTTCTCGTAAACTTATGGAAGCATCTCGACAATAGTTCTGTGGAGATACAGTGAACATATTCGGGGCATGAGGAACAAAAATTCCACTGTTCCATGGCATATTCTTACTACTCATCCCCTTCTACCCAGGACGAAGTAATATGGACATATGGAATTGCTCGTGCAAGTTGTGTCCCTAAAGTATTTGATTGTAAGGAGGTGGTTTCTTGGTGTTCCCAAGGATATATTTCAAGCCAAAGAATTATTCCACTGCAAGACCACTCTCTTGTTTCTTTGTCACCTCAATTCTTCCACAAGATGTTGAGATTGTCGGAGCCAACATTGACCTTCAGAGCATAAGACTGCAAGAAGTTCCTAAAAAATCATGATAATGGGTTGGACCTCTTACCCGAGTTCCTAGAAGACCCGGCGGTAATTCCTGAAGATATCACAAGGTTGAAGGTTAGTTCATTTAGAAATCCATTCCAGGAAATTGCATGGTTGTTTACAAGAATAATGGGACATGAATCCACAACAACCATTTCCCGCATGATTCTTTATATTTTTTATTTCAGAGTCAAGGAACAAGCTATTTTTTATTGGGGGAAGCTAATTTCCATTGAAATTCCCAATTGTCACGATTCAAAGAGGAGAAGAAATTTTATATGTCATCTTACTTGGTTTTCACGATAGTGCATTGCTGTCTATTTCCAAAACTGTCTATGTCGAAAGAGGTAAATTGTGAATTCAACCCAGTAACCTTTTGGTACCAATCCTTGTGGAGGCACAAGGCCTCCCATTGTTTTTATGAGGTTTTTAATGACTTTGTCTCATTTTTCAAATATTTATTGTTAGGAAAGGATGCTCCCCGGATGTCTGACCAGGCAACCAAGGTTTTGGATAATAATGGGACACTTGAACAAATGGAGAATTACAGTGTAATAATGATTTTTGGCTCCAAGGAAAATCTTGCTTTCCTTCCATGTCACATTACGGACATAATGTTTTTTACAAAAATATCAAGGCAATACAACTACTAGTTGCATTTTTTCCATGAGAAGAGAAAAAAGAAGTTCATTCCTCTGCCTTGGAAAATTGGGGACTTCATGTTCAGGAACATCAATAATATTGATGAATTCGCAAGCCATTTCAACAACTTGAACCTAAGATATGTTGAAAGGCTAAGAGGGTTCGACCCTCATGGGATTTTTGTAGAACATTTAATAGTAGTTGGCTTCATCAATTGTTTTATCCATACACTCATGGACAAAGACAGAGACAAAGACTAAAACACTTATGCTCCTAACGTTGGTGATCTAGAGACATTGCAAAGCACCATTGAATTGTACAAACAATAGGGAAAAGGAACCGATGAGAAGAATTTCCAATCCCCGACTACCACTCCCAAGAGTACGACATTCTGAAGCATCGCTCCAATGGCCCACCCCAATAAGAAAGAAACCCACAATTATTCAAACAAAGGAGGAGATAAGAAACCTCCTTAGGGTAAAATTGATATTTCTCACAAGCTTCCCATGAGGAATAAGAGAAAAAACATTGTAGGACAAGCGTAAGAGCCCGAAACTGATAGTGAAGACATAGAACTTGAGATTGATCTAGATAACGTATTTTACAATGTTTATCAGCTCGAGGACGCGATCCACCATAATCCCCTAATGTAAATAGATGAGACTGAGATTTTTGACGAAGATGAATTCTTCGTATTCCAGAGCATTGTTTTTGACAACGAATATAAAAAGTTAATTATTGAAAAGAGAGATGTAAGAAATAAGAAAGGGGAATCTCATTCAGAGGTTAAACTTAGGAACATGCAAACATCCCAAATCTCCTGACTTCATCGAGCAACCGTAGATGCTCTTGATGATTCCATGGGAGGAATTGAGGTGGAGAATTCCAAACTAAAGGACCGAATCAAGGAATTGGAGGAAGCTTTGATTCTTGTCCCATTTCTTTCCAGATATTTAGCAATAATCGTTCATGCTAGCCCAGTAGCCAAGTTAAAAGGATCCTCCATCCTCCTCACATCGTGTAGAGGCTATGTGGAGAAGAATATCAATAAACGAATGGAGCTCATTACTCAAGCTTGGTAAACATAAAAAATTATAGTTTCCTTTGGAACGAGGGAACATGCCTTGCAGGAACATTTGCAGGAGGATTTAAAAAATGAAGAAGGTTTGTATCTAGACATGGTCCTCCCCTTTGGCATCCATGTCACCAACATGAAAGATATGAGAAGAAGAGAATAAGATATCCCCTCCCCAAACCGGATGAAACAATTAAATGCGTGATGAAAAGAGAAAGTTAAGAGCCTACATCTCATTGTCCAATCATGTGAAGAAGCCATATCAAAGAAAGAATAATTATTCAGAAAACTGACCGAAATAGACTTAGCCGGAAGTACCAACGAGTTCCAAGACCCCAACTTAATCCTCGGCTCCTTGTCCTTAACCAAGCAAGCCTTCAATGAACAAGTTGATATTTTTAAGGGGTTTTCTTTAGAAACGTTTTATAGAATCCTTGAATATGGTGAAGATGATGTGGACAACTGGCTAGTGCACTATTCGGTACAAAATGAAGAAATTGAACAGGCTCTACATAATCTTTCAATCGATCTAAGGGAATTAGAAAGTGAGATTTTCAACATAAAAATATGGCATGAGATCAACATAGCCCCCATGAGAAGCTACATTGAAGAATGGATCCAAAGGGAAATCGACAAGCTCACAGACAAAGGGCAACAAGTGGTTGGCACGATTCCAGTACCCATCGACGAGAGCAATAAAAAGGCATCAACAATAAAATAGAAAAGGTGCAGATAGATACCATCATAGTAATTCTATACTAATCACATCCTTCTTTCTTTATCAATCAATCTATTCCACCTCTTTAAATATAAATGTCTAACCAAATACTGATAACTTCCAATTTCTTATTTTCATGTCTTGCTCTCTACCATCGCCCACTTCTTCTTTCTACAGTCCTATTTCTTGTACTTATTTATTTTATGGTCCGCAGGAGCCCCAATCCTAGTCTATATGACAAACACATTTAAATTTCGAGCAATATGTAACAAACATTATTATTTTTTGATAAATTTCAAAGAAAACTACTTCGGGAACAATCTCGATGATGCTTTGTAACCCTGTTTTCGGAATGCAAAATTAGTTCTCTTTATGCATGTCGGTCATCTTATTTTATTTTTATGTGCTCATAAATTTTTATCTTCAACTATGTTGGATGTCAGGAAATTATGTTTATTTAATTTGAATGTTTATTGTGTTTGATTCTTGGTCCTATTTTTCAGGAACCTTTATTTCAAAAAACAAAACAAAAAAACATTTTCTATCATTTTGTATTACTTTAAGTCATTACGATGGAAATTCTCTAAGTCACACATTTGAACTATACACGCCCCAAGAAAAAACTTAAAGAGGAATACCACATCTATAAAAACGTAGTAGGATTGACGTCCTCGTTAGGTTGTCGTTTTGGTCCTAGCATATTCAAGGGTCAACAGACTTGTAAATACACCTGCAAGAATATCCACATAAATAGAAACCTTCGAATTTTTTTATCATTGCCAAAAAAACAATCAACTAGATAGACATGTTGCAAATATACGAGTTGGTACTATACTGAGATGCCCAGTTGGTACTATACAAAGATGCCCTCTTCCTGGAGAGAAATTGCAGATCAACCTCTACAAAATGGGCTTGCTACTCACAGACAAAAGTTTTAGGAAAAGGGCATCTTCCTCTGTCTCGCCACCTTCTTTTCACACAGTTTAAATTAACTTCAATGAGCTGAAAACTCGTGAAAATAAACAATTATGTTAGGTGTGTGTTAATATATAGAAAAAAACTAGCAAACACAGAGGTCACACAAGAAGATCCAAGAATCTTCTACACCGGACACATTTTCAAAAAAAATTATATTTGTTTATTTTTCACCGCATATAACTTTATTTATCCTAACACATATAGAGTCAGACAAGTGTTGGGCTCTAAATATTTCCTAAAATATAACCTCTATGCATCAACCGAAGGTAGGCATTGGCACAATCATTTTACTTGTTGCCTATGTAGGTTCTCACCTTCCATTTTCAATACCTCATCCTCCAGAGATGCAACACCTGCAAAGGGGACAACAATCGTAACAAAAGGAATGACATTTGTTCAAATGAACGACACTACCTGCAAAGGGAAAAACAATTGTAACAAGGGAATGACAGTCGTCACGTTGGACCAAACTAATGTTGTATTAATTGCATTGTAGTACTTTCCCAACTATTTAATTTTCCAATACGAGGTTCATAGACTTACGAATCACACGCAAAGTATATGTAGGATTGAAGAGGAACTAATCTAATTTAAAGTCGAAGCTACAACTGGAATTAAATCATTAATCTAATGCAGGAAGTTGAAACACACTGCTTGGAATTGAATTTCTACAACACACAACTGAAATGAAATTGCGTAAATGAAATTAAACTAGGAATGGAAAATTGCGTCAAAGGATAAACAACATGTGAAGAGCAACAAGACAACACATGTGAGCTCACACTAATAGTAAAGCAATATCAAATTACATTACAAGAATTAAATGACAAATCATGAAACAATAACGAAAGCATGAATCAAACTAAGAATCTCTTTCTCTAAGAATCTCTTTCTCCAAAATTACAAAACCCACACTCTACATAAAAATCTAAGACTAATCTAGCTTTCTAAGATTCATTCAAGACTTATCTTTCAAATCTTAATGACTACTACTAAATGAATACTCCCTCATGAAGAGAGAGCACTCTCTTTTATACATGAGAGCCTTGAAGATAAGATAACCATCTCATA
>SNQJ01S0056961.1:47281-66078 GCA_010110895.2 Picea sitchensis
ATATATATATATATATATATATATATATATATATATATATATATATATATATATATATCGAAAAGGAAAGAACGTTATAAACAAACGTAGAATTAAAATAAAATATCATTGTAATCAACACTTAAAAATAATTAAGAAAGCGAGGTGAACAAAGGAACACCCATGGAAGAGAACATGTACAGGCTCAAAAAAGTGTGAGGACATTTATACATTTAAAAGATCTTGTTTTTCGACCTACTATTTTATTTTAGTTTTAATTACAATTTTTTTTTTCTACTTTACAAAAGTGTGAGGACATTTATACATTTAAAAGATCTTCTTTTCCACCTACTATTTTATTTTAGTTTTAATTACAATTTCTTTTTTCTACTCTAGTCTTGTTGATGACTTTACTCTTGTTAATGGGACTATCAAGGAAAGGTAGAAGGCCATTTTTAATAAGTCAAGGTGGAAGGCCATTTTTTTTCTTACATATTTCATGTTGTCATATAATATTCCAAACATTTTCAAGAATGAACTGTTTGTATGAAATTAGAAATGAATATTGCATATATATATATTTTCACACAATCTCTTCTTTCGATTCTAGCCTTGAAATATGCCTCCTTACATTAGGAATAACAATGATCTAGAATTACTTTTAATGTACTTAAAGGTTGTCCACGTTGAAATATGCCTCTTTCCAATACGAATAACAATGATCTAGAATTACCTTCAATTTACTTAAAGTTGTCCACATTGTGTTTGATGTAAACAATATGTCATGATCCTTTGTTTGACATAGCATCTAAAAGTGGATATGGAGATGCATCAAAATGTGACATGTAAAGTGGAGAACAATTTTTAAAGAAAACAAGTGTTGCATGGCAGCGTAGTCTCTGTCGGGTTGGAATGGGAATAAATGCAAAGGTATGGGGGACCGTGGGAGAATGAGAAGCCCGAAGTAGCGGAGGCATATGGAAACTGCAACAGACACGTGACAAGCACCAAGAAGTACAAGTGGTATCCATACAACAAATGAAACGTGGCATTGTGCGACACTCCAGCCATAAGACGTCAGGCTGCTACATGACTCCAGGAGAATGTCACTTCAAGAGTTTTCCTTCCAGAACAAACATAGTTCCCCTGAATTCCCGAATTACTTAATGATAATATTATATTAATATCGGGTTAACAAGTAATTAGTGAGAAAGTCACTTTGTGAGAAATTTGTTCCATCGCTAAATATGGCCAGGAGAGTTCTAAAATTGGCAGGTCGGTAAAACATTAGCAAGGACACTAAAGTGCCAGGGTCACCTAGATGGCAGAGTGGAAACTGATCAACGACTCACATTCATTTCGGAAAGAGAAGGTGCCCGAGCGTTAATCTCCTAGAGCAATTCTGGCATTGAAACCATTTAGTTTTTGAAAGTATTCTCATTCTAATTATACCGTGTTTTGCATAATCCATCTTGCTTTTATTTTCTTAATAAGATTCTGTAATTTTTCCTATTACCAGTAGTACAACATATAGCTACTAAAGAGAACAGATATCCCCATCACGTGTAACTTGATATATTGTTGGAGTTTGACTTGCCATGTTCAAAATTTTTGTTCCTACCTTGTATGTTTTATCTCTGTATTGTATTTATGAAATTCATTCATAATGATCTCTGTATACTTCCAACTGACTTTCATCCCAATATTTAGAGTTAAGTAAAATTTTCATAGTCACTTCTTTAATTTTTTTCATGGACAAAGTAAGCAACATCAATTTCATTCTATTAAATAGATCATCTGGATTGTTGTTGGGGCTTAGAAATGTCATATTTTCATCCACCTTTCCCTTCATCATTCTTCACATTTCATCACCCCCATTAACCTTTCATGATATCATTTTCATAAATATATTTGGGTTTCACCTTATTATTCTCCACTTTATTCATTTTAGTATTAAAAGAGAATTTGTGATTAAATATTAGAAAATCGACATGTTTTCATATATATCTCAAAAATGTGTGAGCTTTGTAATGTGTAGGAATATGTGAAGGATTAATTCAAAAAGACTTCTCGAATATCCCCTGCACCATTTCAAGGAGATAGTTATTCAAAGCCTATTCTAAGGAGAAGATCATGGAGATTTGGTTGACATATCTTATCTAAGATATATGAGAGATATGTGTGAGGATTTGAAGGGATCATATTTTGTAATAATGGGGAAGTAGTTGAGAGAATAGTGGATCTGTAATTATGAGATGGTTATCTTATCTTCAAGGCTCTCATGTATAAAAGAGAGTGCTCTCTCTTCATGAGGGAGTAGTCATTTAGTAGTAGTCATTAGGATTTGAAAGATAAGTCTTGAATGAATCTTAGAAAGCTAGATTAGTCTTAGATTTTTATGTAGAGTGTGGGTTTTGTAATTTTGGAGAAAGGGATTCTTAGTTTGATTCATGCTTTCATTATTGTTTCATGATTTGTCATTTGATTCTTGTAATGTAATTTGAGATTGCTTTACTATTAGTGTGAGCTCACATGTGTCGTCTTGTTGCTCTTCACATGTTGTTTATCCTTTGACGCAATTTTCCATTCCTAGTTTAATTTCATTTACGCAATTTCATTTCAGTTGTGTGTTGTAGCAATTCAATTCCAAGCAGTGTGTTTCAACTTCCTGCATTAGATTAATGATTTAATTCTAGTTGTAGCTTCGACATTAGATTAGATTAGTTCCTCTTCAATCCTACATATACTTTGCGTGTGATTCGTAAGTCTATGAACCTCATATTGGAAAATTAAATAGTTGGGCAAGTACTATAATGCAATTAATACAACATTAGTTCAGTCCAACGTGATGACTTTCGTTCCCTTGTTACGATTGTTGTTCCCTTTGCAGGTAGTGTCGTTCATTTGAACAAATGTCATTCCTTTTGTTACGATTGTTGTCCCCTTTGCAGGTGTTGCATTTCTGGAGGATGAGGTATTGAAAACGGAAGGTAAGAACCTACATAGGCAACAAGTAAAATGATTGTGCCAACGCCTACCTTCGGTTGATGCATAGAGGTTATATTTTAGGAAATCTTTAGAGCCCAACACTTGTCTGTCTCTATATGTGTTAGGATAAATAAAGTTATATGCGGTGAAAAAGAAACAAATATAATTTTTTTTTAAAATGTGTCCAGTGTCAAAGATTCTTTGATTTTCTTGTGTGACCTCTGTATTTGCTAGTTTTTTTCTATATATTAACACACACCTAACATGATTGTTTATTTTCACGAGTTTTCAGCTCATTGAAGTTAATTTAAACTGTGTGAAAAGAAGGTGGTGAGACAGAGGAAGATGCCCTTTTCCTGAAACTTTTGTCTGTGAGTAGCAAGCCCACTTTGTAGAGGTTGATCTACAATTTCTCTCCAGGAAGAGGGCATCTTTGTATAGTACCAACTGGGCATCTCAGTATAGTACCAACTCATATATTTGCAACATGTCTATCTAGTTGATTGTTTTTTTGGCAATGATAAAAAAATTCGAAGGTTTCTATTTATGTGGATATTCTTGCAGGTGTATTTACAAGTCTGTTGACCCTTGAATATGCTAGGACCAAAACGACAACCTAATGAGGATGTCAATCTTACTGCGTTTTTATAGATGTGGTATTCCTCTTTAAGTTTTTTCCTGGGGCGTGTATAGTTCAAATGTGTGACTTAGAGAATTTCCGTCGTAATGACTTAAAGTAATACAAAATGATAGAAAATGTTTTTTTGTTTTGTTTTTTGAAATAAAGGTTCCTGAAAAATAGGACCAAGAATCACACACAATAAACATTCAAATTAAATAAACACAATTTCCTGACATCCAACATAGTTGAAGATAAAAATTTATGAGCACATAAAAATAAAATAAGATGACCGACATGCATAAAGAGAACTAATTTTTCATTCTGAAAACAGGGTTACAAGGCACCATCGAGATTGTTCCCGAAGTAGTTTTCTTTGAAATTTATCAAAAAAAAATAATGTTTGTTACATATTCCTCGAAATTTAAATGCGTTTGTCATATAGATTGGGATTGGGGCTCCTGCGGACCATAAAATAAATAAGTACAAGAAATAGGACTATAGAAAGAAGAAGTGGGCAACGGTAGAGAGCAAGACCTGAAAATAAGAAATTGGAAGTTATCAGTATTTGGTTAGACATTTATATTTAAAGAGGTGGAATAACTTGATTGATAAAGAAAGAAGGATGTGATTAGTATAGAATTACTATGATGGTATCTATCTCCATATTTTCTATTTTATTGCTGAAGCCTTTTTATTGCTCTCGTCGATGGGTACTGGAATCGTGCCAACCGCTTGTTTCCCTTTGTCCGTGAGCTTGTCGATTGCCCTTTGGATCCATTCTTCAATGTAGCTTCTCATGGGGGCCATGTTGATCTCATGCCATATTTTTATGTTGAAAATCTCACTTTCTAATTCCCTTAGATCAATTGAAAGATTACGCAGAGCCTGTTCAATTTCTTCATTTTGTACTGAATAGTGCACTAGCCAGTTGTCCACGTCATCTTCACCATATTCAAGGATTCTGTAAAACGTTTCTAAAGAAAACCCCTTAAAAATATCAACTTGTTCATCGAAGGCTTGCTTGGTTAAGGACAAGGAGCTAAGGATTAAGTTGGGGTCTTGGAACTCGTTGGTACTTCCGGCTAAGTCTATTTCAGTCAATTTTCTGAATAATTATTCTTTCTTTGATATGGCTTGTTCACATGATTGGACAATGAGATGTAGGTTCTTAACTTTCTCTTTTCATCATGCATTTAATTGTTTGATCCGGTTTGGGGAGGGGATATCTTCTCTTCTTCTCATATCTTTCATGTTGGTGACATGGATGCCAAAGGGGAGGACCATGTCTAGATACAAACCTTCTTCATTTTTTAAATCCTCTTGCAAATGTTCCTGCAAGGCATGTGCCCTTGTTCCAAAGGAAACTATACTTTTTGATGTTTACCAGGCTTGAGTAATGAGCTCCATTCGTTTATTGATATTCTTCTCCACATAGCCTCTACATGATGTGAGGAGGATGGAGGATCCTTTTAACTTGGCTATAGGGGTGACATGAACGATTATTGCTAAATATCTGGAAAGCAATGGGACAATAATCAAAGATTCCTCCAATTCCTTGATTCGGTCCTTCAGTCTGGAATTCTCCACCTCAATTCCTCCAATGGAATCATCAAGAGCATATACGGTTGCTCGGTGAAGTCGGGAGATTTGGGATGTCTGCATGTTCCTAAGGTTAACCTCTGAACGAGATTCCCCTTTCTTATTTCTTACATCTCTCTTTTCAATAATTAAATTTTTATATTCGTTGTAAAAAACAATGCTCTGGAATACGAAGAATTCATCTTCGTCAAAAATCTTGGTCTCATCTATTTACATTAGGGGATTATGGTGGATTGCGTCCTCGAGCTGATAAACATTGTAAAATACGTTATCTAGATCAGTCTCAAGTTCTATGTCTTCACTATCAGTTTCAGGCTCTTACGCTTGTCCTACAACGCTTTTTCTCTTATTCCTCATGGGAAGCTTGTGAGAATATCAATTTTACCCTGAGGAGGGTTCTTATCTCCTCCTTCATTTGAAGAATTGTGGGTTTCTTTCTTATTGGGGTGGGCCATTGGAGCAATGCTTCAGGATGTCGTACTCTTGGGAGTGGTAGCCGGGGATTGGAAACTCTTCTCATCGGGTTCTTTTCCCTATTGTTTGTACAATTCAATGGTGCTTTGCAATGTCTCTAGATCGCCAGCATTAGGAGCATAAGTGTTTTAGTCTTTGTCTCCATCTTTGTCCATGAGTGTATGAATAAAACAATTGATGAAGCCAACTACTATTAAATGTTCTACAAAAATCCCATGAGGGTCGAACCCTCTTAGCCTTTCAACATATCTTAGGTTCAAGTTGTTGAAATGGCCTGTGAATTCATCAATATTATTGACGTTCCTGAACATGAAGTCCCTGATTTTCCAAGGCAGAGGAATGAACTGCTTTTTTCTCTTCTCATGGAAAAAATGCAACTAGTAGTTGTATTGCCTTGATATTTTTGTAAAAAACATTATGTCCATAATGTGACATGGAAGGAAAGCAAGATTTTCCTTGGAGCCAAAAATCATTATTACACTGTAATTCTCCATTTGTTCAAGTGTCCCCTTCTTGTCCAAAAACTTGGTTGCCTGGTCAGACATCTGGGGAGCATCCTTTCCTAATAATAAATATTTGAAAAATGAGACAAAGTCATTAAAAACCTCATAAAAACAATGGGAGGCCTTGTGCCTCCACAAGGCCTAGTACCAGAAGGTTACTGGGTCAAATTCACAGTTTACCTCTTTCAACACAGACAGTTTTGGAAACAGACAGCAATGCACTATCGTGAAAACCAAGTAGGATGACATATAAACTTTCTTCTCCTCTTTGAATCGTGACAATTGGGAATTTCAATGGAAATTAGCTTCCCCCAATAAAAAATAGCTTGTTCCTTGACTCTGAAATACAAAATATAAAGAATCATGCGGGAAATGGTTGTTGTGGATTCATGTTCCATTATTCTTGTAAACAACCATGAAATTTCCCAGAATGGATTTCTAAACGAACTAACCTTCAACCTTGTGATATCTTCAGGAACTACTGTTGGGTCTTCCAGGAACTCGGGTAAGAGGTCCAACCCGTTATCATGATTTTTTAGGAACTTCTTGCAGTCTTCTACTCTGAAGGTCAATGTTGGCTCCGACAATCTCAACATCTTGTGGAAGACTTGAGGTGATAAAGAAACAAGAGAGTGGTCCCACAGTGGAATAATTCTTTGGCTTGAAATATATCTTTGGGAACACCAAGAAACCACCTCCTTACAATCAAATACTTTAGGGACACAACTTGCACGAGCAATTCCATATGTCCGTATTACTTCATCCTGGGCGGAAGGGGATGAGTAGTAAGAATATGCCATGGACCAGTGGAAGTTATGTTCCTCACGCCCGAATATGTTCACTGTATCTCCATAGAAATATTGTCGAGATGCTTCCATAAGTTTACGAGAACGTCCGTTTTATCCAGACGATGTTTGAAATGAACAGTTGGAAGAGATAATATAACCTTCCTCAAATATTGGTCTAATGCCTATGAATGAGAGATATCCTCAAGCGTTTCGCTCATTAATGACAATCTCTATGGTTGCTGCATGATGATTTGTTAGCATTAAAGCTTAGTAATTGCATACTTAGAAAGAAGTGCAAAGGTGGCGGGTACGATGAAGAGCAATTAAGGATTGCAGATTTCATGAACCCGCCAGCCCAATGACCCGCGAAAGACATTCCATGATGTTTGAAATGAACACTCGAAAGGGATAATATAAACCTCCATAAATATTGGTTTAATTCATATTAATGGGATATCTCCTCGATCCTTTTGCTCATTAAAGTCAATCTTTACAGTTCCTGCATGATGAGCTCTTAGCATTAAAGCTTACTAATTGCATATTTATAAAGAAGTGTGAAGGTGGCAGGGATAGGGAAGAGCAATTAAGGAATGGATAAGTATGGAAAGTGGTCAGTCGGGCTTCAAAACAGGGTTACAAGGGATACTTAGGAGAGGTGAGGGCACGACGGTCAAATTGTATGTCTCGGAAGTTTTGAGTGCAAAATGCATAACACGGAAGAGGGCATGATGGGGCAGTCCATCAGTCAATTTGTATATCGCGGAACTTCGGGTGTTGTTTGTAGGTCACGGAACAATGGAATCAAAATATTGAGCCCGCCTGTCTGGGAACCCGCAATCGAAAAAGTGGCTAAGTACGGAATAGGGAAACGGTTGGTCGGACTCATTTTCGCTAATATACAGAAATTTGTAATAGATATCCGATCACATGGCAAGATCTTTTCTGCATGTTTCTGGACAAGTTGTGTAGGGATAGTCAGTGTGACTATCTCCTCGATCCTTTTTCTCATTAATGATAATATTTATGGTTGCTACATGATGATATTTTAGCATTAAACCTTACTAATTGCATACTTGGAAAGAAGTGCAAAGGTGGCGGGCATAAGGAACAACGATTAGGAATTGGAGATTTCTTGAACCCACCAACCCAACGATCCGCAAAAGAGATTCCAAGAAATGGCCAAGTATGGAAAGCGGTTTGATGGGCTTCAAAATAGGGTGACAAGGGATCCTTAGGAGATGTGAGGCCCCGACGGTGAAATTGTATGTCTTGGAATTTTTGAGTGCAAAATGTGTAAAATGAAAGAGGGGATGATGTGGGAGTCCGACAGTCAATTTGTATATCGTGGAAGTCCAGGTGTTTGTTTGTAGGTCATGGAACAATGGAAGTGCAATCTAGAGCCCGCATGCTTGGGAATCCGTGATCGAAAAAGTGGCTAAGTATGGAATCGGGAAGCAATTAGTCAGAGTCGTGATATAAAAGCATGAGTGGAAATGTGAACCTGTGAGTCCGCCAACCCGCACAGTTAGACATTTTGGAAAAATGACTAAGTAACCGGAAAGAGAAAGTAGAGGGGAAAAAGAAAGGGGAATTCGGTTAAGTATAGAAGAGGGAAAAGAAGGGGATAAAAGAGAGTGGGAAAATATAAAAGGGGAGGTCAATTTTCGTAAGAGGGACTCATTTTCTAGTCCAATATTTTATCCACATACTCGTTTTCTATTGTGATTGTATCATTAAAAAGGGTGTGAGAAAATGAAAATATAAACTATATCTTGATTTTTGGCTAGTATAGTTGATTTACAGGCACTATTGATGTTTGGATTTTGTAGATAACAATGGGTTAGGATAAGTTTGCATTCTTACTATGATAAGGCCTTAAAAAGAGTAGAATAAGTAACAAGTTTTTCCAATTCAATTCTCACACAATTTATTTTTATCTGATCCCATAATATTAATCTTTGTTGATTCGATAATAGGGAGGTCAATTTCATAGATTGTGCTATTGGTCATTTCAGGCGACTGGGGTGCGTCAACCAATTCTTTGTTGAAGATTTGTTTTTATTGCAACCTGTGGGAGTAATTGTGTTTTTGATACATTGTTTAATGCCTTGAAATATTATTTTAAGTATTAAACTTCATGCATGATGAGTTGTTAACATTAAAGCTTAATAATTTCATATCTAGAAATAAACTTATTGTATTGTCAACTTGATCGTAAGTATAACAAAGACAAACTTGAATTTTAATATTGTGGTTGATTTCATAGCCCCATTTGACTTCAACTAGCATATATCATTTTTTTTTTAAAATATTTGCGAAGAAGAAATTTGGTAATTTCATTAATAAAGTAAAAGTGCTCAAATAGATGCCAAGGGATGGACAACCAATAATATGTTTCCTTTTCGAGTGAAGGAATCAAGGAAGTGAGAGGGAAATAAGAGATCGTTCACTCAACAAGGTTGAGATGAGAATCAAACTTCTTGGGTGGGGCCCCAACTCCCACATCGTGAATTAGTGTTGCTATGTTCTATCTACATTACGAATGGAATTGAATGTTGGTTTGAAACAGTGTGAAATTCATTTATGTTTACATAGAAGCCTCATGTGATCGACACAATGCATTGTCATATAACTATTCAAAGCTTCATATTTGATCAAATTACTTGATTCAATACAATATTTAAGAATTACAAGACTATCGAACGATGAAAACAAGAAGAGGTGTTAAATTTAGCAAGGAAGCACCAACCAAGATTCCAAGGAAATTTTTTAATAGTAAATCTATAAGAAAAATAATGGATAATATATATTTATCCATAGACATTGGACTGAGTTCTTTGCACTGAAGCATTGAACATACTTGTCATAAATACAGGTAGAGGAGTTCCAAAAAAAAAAACATGCATACAATTTTGTGTTGCTCATCTAGTGCAACGACATGCAGGAGGCATTGACAAGCTCTTGAACATGCATACAAAACTGATTATCATGCTTTTTTAGAAAATCCTTGCAATATTCTCATGTGAAGGTCAATGTTGGTTATGGCAATCTCAACATCTTGCGAAATAACTGAGGTGACAAAGAAACAAGAGAGTGGTTCCACATTGGAATAATTCTTTGGATTGAAATAGGTCTCTCGGCACACCAGGAGACCACCTCCTTATAGTGAAAGACTTCAGGGACACATCTTGCACGAGCAATTCCAGAGGTCAAAATTACTTCATTCTGAGCGGAAAGGGACCAAGAGACCACCTCCTTACAGGAAAGGACTTCAGGGACACAACCTGCATGAGAAATTCCAGAGGTCCAAATTACATCGTTCTGGGCAGAAGGGGATGAGTAGTAGGAATATTCCTTGCACCATTGGGAGTTCTGGTCCTCACCCCCTAAGATGTTAAATATATCTCTAGAGAATAGGAGAGTGATCCTGCAATTGAATAATTATTTGGATTGAAATATATCTCTCGAAGCACCAAGAGACCATCTCCTTACAATCAAAGTCTTCAGGGACACATCCTGCACAAGGGACAAATCCAAACCCAATCCAAAACCCTAAAAATGAAAGGAAAGGATACATCTCTGAGGGCGAGGACCTCCATCAAAGTAGAGAGACTCAAACTCTCGTGCTGCAAAGTGGATATTGCGTTCAACGTCAGTTTCTTTTCTGAAACCCCTTACTTTGGTCTTGTTAGGGCCGCCATCATCGAGCTAGGAAGTGCCCCCCATTATGGTGGATTTCAATTTGGGCACAGGAGTGCGAAAAACGTCTACATTTCCATCATCCATCGTCGTATCATTTTCCATCAGATCATCTTCTTCCGGATCGAAATCGACCACATCAACCTCTACGCCGACCATCAACGCAGGCGGGGTTGTTTGAGTAGGGGGGTTGCATTGGAATTCCTTGGCTTGAAATATATTTCTTAATGCACCAAGGGACCATATCCTTAATTGCTTTTGGGAAGAAGGAGATGAGTAGTAATAATATGCCCTAGACCACTGGAAGTTTTGGTCATCATGCCCGAAGGTGTTTACTGTATCTGGAAAGAAATATTGTCGAGCTGCTACCATAAGTTGACGAGAACGTCCGTTTTCTCCAGATGATGTTTGAAATGAACACTCACAAGGGAAAATATAACCCTCCACAAATCTTGGTTTAATGCATATCAATGGGATATCTCGTTGAGCCTTTCGCTGATTAATGACAATTTCTACGGTTCCTGCATAATGAGATGTTACCATTAAAGCTTACTAATTGCATACTTAGAAAAATTTGACAAGGTGGCGGGGACGACAGAGAGCGATTAAGTATTGGAGATTTCATGAAGCCAACAACTGAATGATGCGCGGAATATATTCCATGATGCTTGAAATGAACACTCAGAAGGGATAATATAACCCTCCACAAATCTTGGTTTAATTCATATTAATGGCATATCTCCGCGAGCCTTTCAAACATTAATGACAATCTTTACGGTTCCTGCATGATGAGTTGTTAGCATTAAAGATTAATAATTTCATATATAGAAATAAGTGCGAAGGTGGTGGGGATGTCGAAGAGAGATTAAGGATTGGACATTTTGTGAACCCGCCAACCCGACGACCTGCAAAAGAGATTCCAATAAATGGCCAAGTATGGAAATCGGTCGGTTGAGATTCAAAATAGGGTCACAAGTTATACTCGGGAGATGTGAGGGCCAGATGGTCAAATTGTATGTCTATGAACTTTTGATTGCAAAATGTGTAACATGGAATAGGGCATGATGGTGGACTTCGATGGTCAATTTGTAAATCGCAAAACTCTGGGTGAGGGCCAGATGGTCGCAGAAAAATGGAAACGCAATGTTGAGCAAGCATGCCTGGGAACCGACGATGGAAAAAATGGCCAAGTATGGAATGGGGAAGTGGTCGGTTAGACTCCTGATATAAAATCATGAGTCAAATTCAGACAAATGACTAAGTAACTAGAAAGGGAAAGTAGAGGAGAAAAATAAAGGGGAATTTGGTTGTCAATTTGTATATCGGGGAAGTCCGGGTGCTGTTTGCAGGGGGTAACACAATGGAAGCACAATCTTGAACCTGCCTAGCTGGGAATCCGCAATAAAAAAAGTTGTTGCATGGAATGGGGAAGCGGTCGGTCAGACTCATGATATAAAAGCATCAGTGGAAATTTGAACGCGTGAATCCGCCAACCCGCGCACTTAGACATTTTCCGAAAAATGACTAAGTAACCAGAAAGGGAAAGTAGAGGGGAAAAAGAAAGGGGAGGGAAATTTTCAAAAGCGGGACTTGGTCTTAAAAGAGCCCCATTGATGGTCTTAATAGTAGCTATGAAGTGCATTAGATAGGTGAACATGCTCTTCAATCAAGGAATAGAGAAAGTGAGTCATGGTTATTCTTTCCAGGATGTGTTTGCATAAGAGAAGCATTGAAAAGCCACAGAAAAATCAATGGAGGGTTGTTCAAGTAAAATTATTGTACTGTCAAATTCACCGTAAGTATAACAACGACAAATTTTAATTTTAATCTTTTGTGGTTGATATCGTAGTCCCATTGGACTTCACCTAGCATATATCCTTTTATTTCAAAATACTTTTTAAGAAGAATTTTGGTAATTTCACTGATCAAGTAAAAGTGCTAAAATGAACTACATATTACATTTGCTTCACATAGCTTACATTAAAAGGAAAGGAAAGTCTTGTATATTCTTTAAAATCATAGAAAAAGCACTAATATCCTGAATCTATCATCCATCTATAATTAAAAAACCGGGCCCATGAGAACCTTGAACTACAGTACGAAAGCACATGAACAAAATTCTGCCAAACACAAGACAGGAAAAAATCAACGGAGATTGGGCATTGTATCCCATCTATAACCAAATCCCCAAATGGACACTAATAAATTTTCCGATTACTATATTACTATGAACCAAGATCACTATGAACATTTGCTTCTGATAGTACTATGAACCAAGATCACGTTGACCTAACAATGTTATAACATTACTAGTTATGGAAAAGAGTGTTAGTATTTAACTTAATGGAGTTCAAACAATGCCACATTTGCAATATTATAGAAAATGTCTGATGGTTCCATTTAGAGGAGAAAGCCATTTTGACAGCTCAAAGGATGGACCTAATTTATTCACAGTTGGATACTTTGTATGAGGTCTGTCCTCATGCTTCTCATTCCCGGACTGAACAATCTTATGCTCTTCTAGTTCAATTTTCCATGGCACTGCAAAACTCTATTCATATCCTCATTGGGTACCATGGACATATGATATGATTTTATTGTTTTTGGTTCAGCCGATATGCAGTATGTCATTGTCCTCATTTAATGTAAATTTTCTATGGACGTGAAAGTCCTGTAACATGTACACATTTTTTTCCTTTTTCTGTAGGTATACTTCATATGGAAATTCTACCAACCCAAGAAGCACATCTTGTAATACAGGTTGTCTAATTATACAATGTACAATTGTGTTGCTGAGGGTTCAGATGGCAGTGTTGAGGCAATGTCTATACATGTAAGGGAATTTTTTACTGCATCGTAGGCAATCAACTGTGCCATCATTTATGGAAGTAGAGGCAGAAGCAGGAAAGTTGCATTTGGCACATATAGACTCGAAGGGGGTCGAGTACGCATTTGTTGCAAACAAAACACCCTCAAATTGTGCATGTGAGCATAGTAGTTAATATATTGAACAATATAATATACAAGTGTACAACAAAAAAATCTGCACAAAGTTGTTTAAAGCAATTTTTATGAGCAAAGTGTGGATGGAATTGTAGATGTATATGCACAACAGTTGTCGAGCTAGTTAGTTTCTTGATATATTGTACTATGTCTGTTCGCAATTCTGTTACAAATGTTGCTTGGGTTGTGTGAAAGATCCTTTTTTTAACATCTCTTTTCTTTGTTATATTTTTGAAGAGCATAAGTGGAAATTTCCCTTTATGCAATTGTTGTTCCATTGAGGAAAATAAATTTGAATAGGTGTCGAACAATTGAAGCTCCAACATGGAACAATGTAATAGTTGTGTAACATAACTAAGATATATGAGCATGTGAAAGTAAAGGGAAAAACTGGATATGGAGCACGGTACCATTTCCTTGTCGTTTTTTGACTCTCCATCTTTTATATGGAGAATGTGTTGCGAGCCAACTTTTCTTGCATGTGTGAAAGTTGCACCAATGGTTCTGATTGGGTACATGCCATTGCTTTGTGTAAGTTGGCTGATTGTTGTGTCTGGTACAAAACGATATTCTGAACAAACTGTGGGAACTTTTTCCACAATACTTTTTTCGTTGAGCGTTATAATCCGATCACAATCACCATGGTCATATATTTTTTTCGACAATATATTAAAATTTGTAATGGATATCCCATTACCTGGAAAGATATTTTTTGCATGTTTTTGGACAAGTTGTGTAGGGATAGTCAGTGTGACTGTCATCATGGCTTCGTTGTCTGTCATGTCAACACACAAAATGCATCTAGTTTTGTTTACCTTGTCTAAGTAGGTGCTATACATGACCATTATGTCGCCGACGAACACTTTTCTAGTTCGACGATTGTTCAGGCCTTCTATCAATAGTATATTGGGTGTTATAAGTTTAGACCTGGTGACTTTTTTTAATAGAAAAAGTAATGTGAATGACAGTCTGTATGATTTTTTTTTTTGGCATAAATGTACAAGTAGATGCACAATTTGGATGAAGTATGAAGGTCATAGTTTTGTAACCATACCTCTTAGTCTATGGAGATTGCACTATGTTGGGCATTTCACTTGCACTCGTCGATACTTATTGTGAACTGCAAAGCATGTGTTGTAGATGACATCAACATATTTATCATGGCATAGATGAATAAATAACTCAAGATATTTGTTTGGTAAACATAGCAAGAGAACAATGTATGAATCTTTACCTTTGGCCTTGTCGTTCTGTTGATTTTTTCTATGATTGACTTCTGATGCCCATGTCACTCGTCCAACTTTTTCTGATGCAAGCATGTGTACATGAACATCATAACGACTAAATAAGCATATGCATTGTTTAATCTTCATAATTTTTTTGGATGTCACATACAGGCTCAACTATATTTATTCTACTTCTTTGCACCTAATTTATTGTATGTAGATACTACATATATTCCTACATAATAACTTATCTTCATGTCAACTATATTTTCTGTGTTGCTACAATGAAATAAATAGAGCTGTATTTATTTTTTTACATGTCTTTCTACATACCAAATTACCTTCATGTCCACTGTATTTTCTGCATTGCTACATTAGAAGAAACAAATTAGTTGGACAAGAGGATGAAATATTATATGCCACAACAGAGGAAGCTGAAGTACAATCTTTGAAAAGGTATACGAATAGTGATAGTAGATCAAACACAAAAAACGAGTAGGTGAAAAAAATATTGGACTAGAAAATGATGATTTGGAAACAATGGGCCTTTGTTGAGACTTCTCGCTTCCGAAAATTTCCCTCCCCTTTTCTATTTTCCCACTCTATTATCCCTTTTTTTTCCCCTCTTCTATACTTAACCGAATTCCCCTTTGTTTTTCCTCTCTACTTTCTCTTTTTGGTTACTTTACTTAGTCGTTTTTTCGAAAATGTCTAGGTGCTTGGGTTGGCGGACTCACGGGTTCACATTTCTACTCATGCTTCTTTATCACAAGTCCAGCCGACTGCTTCCTCATTCCATACTTAGCCACTTTTTCAATCATGGGTTCCTGGGCTGGCGGGCTCAAAATTGCGCTTCTATTGTTTCGTGTCCTGCAAACAGCACCCACAGTTCCTTGATATACAAATTGACAGCCGAACTCCTGGGATGGGGGGCTCAAGATTACGATTCTATTTTTCCGTGACCTACAAACATCTCCCTGAGTTCCACAATATACACATTGACCATCAGACTCCCCCATCATGCCCTATTTCGTGTTACACATTTTTGCACTCAAAATTTTCGAGACATACAATTTGATCGTCGGGTCCTCACATTTCCTGAGTATTCCTTGACACCCTATTTCATACTCCATCCCTACCTCCCTTCCCTCTTTGTCTCTCCCTCCCTCTCTCTCTCTCTTTCTCTCTATACCCCCCATTTGTCTCCCTCTCTCTCCCTCTCACATTCGTATACATGGTAAGACCTAGACATGGCAAGGGATGGAAAGACCTAGTCCTAGACCTAGACCAGGACCTAAACCTAGACCTTTCCTTTCCATGCATCACACTGTCACACCCACTACCTCTCTATATTCCCCCTCTCCCACTCTCTCTCTCTCTCTCTCTCTCTACCCCTTTGTCCCTCTGTTCCCCTATAACCCCCCTCTCTCTTTCACCTCTCTCCCACCCCCTCTCTCCTCATTGTTAGTCTCACTCTCACTCTCTCTCTCTCTCTCTACCCCATCTCTGTCTCCCCCTTCCTCTCCCATACTCTCTCTGCCCCCCCTTCTCTGTATCCATCTCTCTTTCTAGCCCCCTTCTTTGTCTCCCTCTCNACCCCCCCTCTATGTGTTCCTCTCTCTCCCTCTCACACTCTCACATAATCTCTCTCTACCTGCCCCCTCTTTCTTCATATCTCTCCTTCTCACTCTCTCACACACTAGCAAGTTCAGTACATTACAAGGCAAGACATGGCCTTGACATAGACATGGTAAGACCTAGACATGACAAGGCATGGCAAGACCTACACCTACACCTACACCTTGCCTTTCCATGCCTCACACTCTCACAACCATTCTCTCTCTCTCTCTCTCTCTCTCTCTCTCTCTCTCCTTGTTATAGCACAAATTATCACACCTAGGCATTTATGACACAGCCTTACCTATTTCCCTAGCTTGATAAGAACAATCCAAACTTTCCTAATAACTTTATCTAAAAAACTTGACTTTTATTGATATCTGTGGGTTTCATTTGTGCAACATGTGAAAATCCACACCTTTCAATATTATAGCCCGCAGTTTCCCTCAAAAAATATGAAAAAGAAAATATTTCCACAATTTCAGGTGGGCTTTTCAGTTGGGATTATTTTCCAATGTCCCTGAGCTCGTACAAAACGAAATTCAACCTCCCCAAACTCTTTGGGATGGTATGGAAGAACCATTGAGGACAAATATGAGGATAAATATAATATTGTAAGGTTATGCTGTTGAGATTTAGCAAGCTTCCCTAATCTCTTCATTCTCATAGTAGCATCCCCTGACCTAGAAAACCCTTTTCCATTGTTACTTCCTCTCCTATATAGCCATAAGGTGTGTTCCTATCCTCATTGGGTTATATGAGGAAGATCCTCGCTATTGATTTGATGCTCGAAGGACTTGTGGAGGAACCCAGATAGTTGGCTCTGAAGCAATGTTGAAAGTTGAAATAGGTTGTAACCAAGTTTCACATATTGTTAACAATAGAAGAGTTTTCTTTCTCTCCTATCTTGTGTTCAATGCAATGTTATATGTTTTTTTTTTCCAGATATGCTTTGATTTATACACATAATATATGCTACTTGAACCTATAACTACCTTGTTGCAACATTGTCTTGGTTTCCTATTGTAGGTTGGTTCCGACAGAGACCAAGAGTGCTTCAAGAAGCAAGAGCAGGATTGACATTGGATGAAGGGTGATCCAGGATCTTTTCATCAATGTGACTTAATAAAGAATTGTATTAAATGAGAATAAACTGAAATGCACCATAAAGAAGGAAATATCAATGATAAAGAGACATAAGCATCATATCTGAACACAAAAACTTGTTAACAAACTTTGTCTCCAGGTCTTGCTCTCAAATAGGTAGGCCTTTTTATTAACTCAACAAAAGAATTTGGAAAAATAAATAATTATACCTAATTATGGAGTTAATATGTAGAAGCTTTTCTCAGATCATAAAACAAACAACACCACTGAATTCGTGGCGTCGAATTACCAAAAAATGACTATCTCTAGACCTCGATCTGATTCTGGCACTTTTAGGCCCAAGAGAAATTCTAACTTAATTTCTATGCCGACACTTGCAATAAATTAATGGAAAAATGTCTTGTTTTTCGTGCCTCCGTCCGTACAGTCGTGCGCCCTGGTCTCACCCCTGTGCACTAGAAGATTTCAAAACTTAAGTAAAAATGCGGGCGGACTATACCAAGTCACACCCTATCCCAATTGGTTGGGTGGACATGGAAAATTCAGAGAGGTTAGGGGAGATCCTAGGGTCGAACCCGCAAACTCCCATTTTAGTACTCTATTGGTTATATATATATATATATATATATATGTTGTTACGTTTCTTTGAGGGATCCTTCACTAAGTCTGGCGATGGTGTTAAGTATGAAGGCTATATGGTTCCAACCGACCAAATATGGCAGGATTACTACCAACTGTGATGGATTGATACCAAATGTGGTGGATAGGGGGTTGGCACCAACCAACCCCGCCCATTTTTTGAAATTCGGTTGCTGGGCGTCTTTGTGCATTTGCACACTGCCACATGGTAGCTCATGAATCGGCCATGTGGCAGCCTTTCCTTGGCCCACGTCACCACATTGCATGGTCATGCCATGTCACCTCTTCCACGTCAGCCTTCCGGGTGGCTGTATAGTCTTCCATGTGGTTGTATGGACTGCCACATGGTACTTTCCCATTGGTCTATGGACTGACCAAAAAAGTCCAAAAACGAGTGACACATGGCAGCCTCTGGTGCTGCCACATCATCATGCTAAAATCATGATGACATCATCATGACATAGTTCACCCTCTACATGTGCCACATACCTTGTACAAACATTGACATCATCCATACTGATGTTGATGTCAATAGTACGGATGTTGACTCAAC
>SNQJ01S0056962.1:7162-19464 GCA_010110895.2 Picea sitchensis
TAACTAATTTTAATTCCTTTGTCATTGATTGCCAAATACCTTTGATGAACCTGCACTCCACAAAAAGATGAAACATTGTTTCATCACTGATCCCACACAATACACATCTACTTGGCCCATTAAAACCTCTTTTGTTCAAATTTTCCCAAGCAAGAATTCTCTGCTCCATCATTAACTAGACAAACAATTTGACTTTTAAGGGTAGCTACCAATTCCAGAGTTCATTATACCAATAAAAAATTTCAACTTCCCTAACCTCCATCATTTGAACTTTGTAAGCATGATTAACAACCTGTCCCCTTTTTGTGTCCCAATACCAAAGCAAGGTATCTTTTTCATTATTTAGTACAAATCTCGAACAAGCTAAGCCCTTAACAAAATTATTCCATTCCTCTCTTTGTTCTCCTTTTAGCCCTAGTGTCTCATCCTTTTTCCATCTTATGTAATTTGTAACCTCCAACTCACTAGTCCCATCTTGTGCAAGGAATTCAATCCCTAGTGCCTTCAATTTCAAGATAAGATTCCTTTACAATTTATTATAAGAATGAGACCCAACCATAGGATCAATACCAATTCTAATAGCCCTCCCATTTTGAGGCTTCCAAACCAACCAATCTGTTATAATTGATAAAGATGCAGTGAGTACTCTCCAAAAGTTTGAAGTACCTGTCCAAATATTCCTACCTTGCCTGAACCACTCCTCCACAGATTTTTTCTTAAGATATTTTTTAATTATCACCTCATGCCAAAGACCAGGCAACATAAGGCATCTCCACAGGCTTTTTGCCACCAAAGCTTTCCCAAAGGAAAATATATCTTTTAATCCCCGCCCACCAGTCTTTTTTGGTTTTGCAAGCTTTTTTCAACTTACTAAATGCACCCCTTCATTAACTTTTTTACCAGTCCATAAGAAACTAAACATCCTCCTTCTTATACTGTTTAGAACACTTTTTGATATCTTTGCCAAGGAGAGCCAGTATACATAAATGCTTTCAAGGACAACTTTTACAAGAATCACCCTTCCCCCTAAAGAAAGCCATTAATGACACCAATTCAAAATTATTTTTTCAATTTTTTTCTCCAACCAAATCCAATCAGTTCTAGAATAACAATTTGGTTTTAAAAAGAATCCCAAATTCTTAAAACTCTCATCTACTGGATTTACATCAAAGGGAAGAAGCTCTTTTAACATAACCAATTCTTCAACTTGCCATCCAGGTTAAAGAAAAACTGATTTCTATGCAGTAAAGGCCATCCCTATCGCATTGTCGTTCTGAATGCGAGGCCAATGTACTTACTCTTACTTTGATATTTAAAAAATACACTTTCAAATATGGGAGCACGAGCAAGTTATTAATTTAAGAATATGGAAGTCCGTTCCCTATTAGTGTCTTTACCTTTACACTAGCTTTTAGTGCCACAAGAGCATTTGGAATTCCAACTTCTCAATTTCTGTACAAATCCCTGTGGCATTGGCGTTCTGAATGCGAGGCCAATGTATTCTTACTTTGATATTTAAACAATACACCTTCAAATATGGGAATACGAGAAAGTTATTAATTTAAGAATATGGAAGTCCGTTCCATATTAGTGTATTTACCTTTACACTAGCTTTTACTACCACAAGAGCATTTGGAATTCCAACTTCTCAATTTCTGTAAAAAAAAAAAAAAAATTAAAAATTGTTATGAATTTTGCAAACGGAATGCTTATTTAGTTTAATTTATTTTAGTATAAGTGGATAAATTTATTTATTTTATTAAAAGCAGATAAATTTATTTATTTTGTTGAATTTGTCTTTTCCTTGATTTAAAGTTTTATCAAAACTTTTGTGGGTAAAGTCTCACACCTCTAACAATATTCCTATTGAAATTGGAGAAAAAATCCAAATAGAAGTTGTATTTGATCACTAATTAACTTGTTTCAATAGAAACTATAATTTGAGAATATAATCCAAATAAAAGTTGTATTTGACCACTAATTAACTTGTTTCAATAGACACTATAATTTCAGAATATATATATAGAGAGAGAGAGGGGTTTGCATTATTTAAATATTGTTTTATACCTTTTACATTGGGAGTAAATTTATAAGTGGACAAACTCAAATTTATAAGGGTAAGTTACCTACTTGTTGACATGTGGGACTTCATATCGAGGAGATATCGTGCAATGCTTTGTATTATGGTAATGTAATGCATGGGAAGATGAGGCTCCCTCCCATGAGAGGTACTTTGCATTCATTTTCGAATTTGAGGAAGGAACGCTACAAAGACTGAGAGAGCTATAATGATGATAGTACATAGATGACAAGATTTTAGACTAGTGGGTTTTTTATGGTGAGATCTCCCAAAAAAAGGTGGGCAGTTATATCTATAATTTATTTTAATTAAATCTCCATAATTTTTAGGTTGTTATATCTAGGAGGGGGAGAACATTTCTCCTCAATAGAGTTAATTTCTCTTTGTCAAGCAATCCCCTGCAACTCCTTAGTAGTTTCAGGCGGTTCAATATTAGGTCCAATGAAGTCACTACGATGGCCCTCCTATGGAAAATGAAGGACACAGGGACATTCACTGGTTGAAATGACAAGGAATCCTCATCATCAAAAGGCTCATTCTGATCCAAACAGATAGAAAGAGATACAACAACAGAGGAGTAAAGATTCTGGGAATTTTTCTCGAAGGAGGAGATTCAAACAACAAAAGTAATGGAAGACTTGATTAGGTTGGAGCATAAGAACCTCCACGATAAAGAGACTGTAGTTGAAGTTGGCCATTGGGTGAAAGACCCATTCCATGCTAGAACCAGGGACACTAGATATTTTCGGTTGATCAAAACATACTAGATGGTAAAATCCATTGTAGGTAAAGCCTTGAAAAAATCCAAGAGATACCAAGCATATCTAATGGATGCCACCAAAATTATAGAAGTCAAGTTCGAGCTATAATGCATATCTCAACACGAGATAAAGTTTTGAGTTACTCAGGGAGGCTAACAACGGGAGCGTCGAGAGACTAGTCTAGTGGAGCAAAGTCCCCTAGGTTCATTCAATTTCCCCATAGAAGTGGATGATGACTATACAAGGGGAGGGAAAGGGTGTGTGCAAGCACTCCTACCCCAAGCAATGCCCACTCGATGAAGAAGGATCCAAGTTGACAGACTCTTGTTTCTTTTTTGTTTTTTGTCCAGGGTACAAGCTCATTTTCTATTGAACTCTATATAGAAGATTTCCTCTCTTTTCTAGTCAGATAGGCTTTTGGTTATAGATTATATTTGGACATGTATCTCGAACAGTGGTCAGAATCTTAGTGACATTTCTCGTTTCTAAGTTGGCTTAGATAAGGTTTGGGGACTGGATTCCATTTTTGACAAACCCCCTATCCTTTTTTTTACATTTTGTCAATATAATAAATACTTGCCCATTTTTAAGTTAAAAAAAATGTTCCCACACTAGTGTTATATTTATAAAATATGAAATGCAATAGAAAAAAAAAATTATGATTCTCAAAACATTCTTCAACAAATTATAGAAATATTGAATATGTATTTATAGTGTTATATTTATAAAATATGAAATGCAATAGAAAAAAAAAATTATGATTCTCAAAACAATCTTCAACAAATTATAGAAATATTGAATATGTATTTATATAGCACAATAAAATAAAAATGATTCCAACCTCTTGATTTTTTATTTACATTTTATTTAAAACATATGAAAAAGTTAAAAATATATAAATAAAATTTAATTTTTAATTGTATTAATATATAATTTTTTAATAGTTTTTTAAGAAAAAATAAAATTTTCTTTTAATATGAAAAACATTCTATATTCATTAAAATAGAAAATTATTTTCTTTCGAAAACCACCATAAAATCAATATTGAAATTATTTTATATTCATCAAAATAAAAAAATGTTTTCTTTCAATCACCACCATACAATATGTAAGACCTCCAGTGCTCAAGTAGGGCACGACTATCATGATAGGCATGGAGATGTGATCCACTAATGAGTTGGATAAGTGTGTGTTTGGTTTGGTGTGATGGAGGGGGCGTTGGGCATACTTGGAAAGACAAGCATGCTTTGCAAGTTGGACGGAGAGTCTCTATCTTTGGTAGCCTTGGTGGCTGACTCATGGGTGATGTCCATGAGACGGTTAAGACAATGTACTGACATGTAGTTTAGGAGGACTAAGGAGGACGTCTCGTCGAGTAGGACGGGTGACCAATCAGAGAGATGTTATGTTAGGCTTATTGGTGGAGGATGGTGTGACTTGGAAATGTGGTAGATTGTATATTGCCCATGGCAAGGCAACATCAGTGGTATTTGCATTCAAGGTACGTGGATGCCTTATGAGAAGGGGCATGATATTCAATTACTATCATGAGTTAGCCTAGATGGATGATAGTACAATGCACATTTAGAAGTCAGTTTTCTGAGTATTCTTGGCTTGGGGGAAGGCGTGTGATCCAGATGGATCTCGGTGCCCATCCACCTTTTCCTCTGAATCACCATTTTGAGCCCGTGGTTATGATAAACCATGATATTCACCCTTTTGATGGGGAATGGAATGTAATGCCATCTTCATTTCATAATTATGGACATCATGTAATAATTTCCTAGTGGTCTTATTTACATGCCTACAACATAGCATTAATGCATCGGATCCCATGAGAACTCTGCAGTTAAGCAAGCTCAGGCTAGAGTAGCACGCTTAGGCTAAAGTAGTATTGGGATGGGTGATCGTCTGGGAAGTCTTAATGTTTTACATGCCTATGAAATTTTATAAACTTAATCCAATTTATCCCACTTGCATCATGGGAATTGTTCTCCTCTCACTCTCTCATATATAATTGAGGTGAAGGAGACCCTTTATCTAACAATATTCCTATTGAATTCAGAAAAAAAATCCAAATAGAGAGGTTGTGTTTGACACTAATTAACTTGCTCTATAATTTGAGCATATATATATATATATATATATATAAGTTTTTATTATTTAAATATTATTTTATACCTTTTACATTCGGAGTGCACTGCTTTGCATTATGCTAATGCATGTGAAGATGAGGCTCCCTCCCATGGGAGGTACTTTGCATTCATTTTCGAATGTGAGGAAGGATCGCTACAAATTCTGGGAGAGCTATAATGACGATACTACATAGATGACAAGATTTCAGACTCATGGGTTTTTTATGGTGAGATCTCCCAAGAAAAAGGTGGCCAGTTATATATATAATTTATTGTAATTAAAACTCCATAATCTTGAGGTTGTTATAGCTGGGAGGGGGAGAAGACTTCTCCTCAATAGAGTTAAGTTCTCTTTGTCCAGAAATCCCATGCAGCTCCTCAATAGTTTCATACGGTTGAGTATTAATGCTAGTGAAGTCACTACGATGGCCCTCCTATGGAAAACGAAGGACAAATGGATATCCTCGTCGTCAAAAGGCCCATTGCAGTCCACACATGCAGAAAGAGATGCAGCGACAGCAAAGGAAAGGTTTTGGGAATTTTGCTCAGAGGAGGAGATTCAAACAATAGAAGCAATGGAAGAATTTATTAAGTTGGTGCATAAGAACCTCCAGGATAAATGGATTGTAGCTGAAGTTGGAAACTGGGTGAAAGACCCATTCCATGCCAGAACTAGGGATACTAGATATTTTCGATTGATCGAAACATACTAGATGGTAAAAACCATTATAGGTAAAGCCTTTCAAAAATCCAAGAGATACCAATCATATCTAATGCATGCCACCGAAATTTTGGAAGTCAAGTTCAAGCTATACTGCAAATCTCAACATGAGATTAAGTTTTGAGTTACCAAAGGAGGCCAACAATGGGAGCGCCGAGAGACTAGTCTATTGGAGCAGAGTCCCTTAACTTCATTCAACTTCCCCATATAAGTGGATGATGACTAGCATAAGGGGAGGGAAAGGGTGTGAGAAAGAACTCCTACCCCAAGCAATTCCCACCTGACAAAGAAGGATCCAGGTTGATAGGTTCTTGTCTCTTTACTGGTTTTTGTACAGGGTACAAGTACATTTTCTATTGAACTCTATATAGAAGATTTTCTCTTTCCTAATCAGATAGGCCTTTGTTTATAGATTATATTTGGACACGTATTTCAAACAATGGTTAGAATCTTGGTGACATTTATGGTTTCTAAATTGGTTTGGGTAGGGTTTAGGGTTTTGTTTCCATTTTTGGCAGTGCCCCTCTTCCTGTTTTTTTTTTTTTTTACATTTTATGAATATAATAGATACTTAACCCTTTTTTAGTTAAAAAAAAATGTTCCCACACCAATGTTATATTTATAAAATCTGAAATGCAATAAAAACCAATGTTATATTTATAAAATCTGAAATGCAATAAGGAAAAAAATTATGATTCTCAAAACATTCTAAAATTTATGATTCTCAAATCATTCTTCAACAAATTAGATAAATATTGAATATGTATATATGATTCTGAAATCATTCTCCAACAAATTAGAGAAATATTGAATATGTATATATAATTCTGAAATCATTCTTCAACAAATTAGAGAAATATTGAATATGTATTTATATATCACAATAAAATAAAATAAAAATGATTCCAACTTCTTTATTTTTTATTTATATTTTATTAAAAACAATGAAAAAGTTAAAAATATATAAATAAAATATAATTTTTAATTGTACTAATATATAACTTTTTTAATAGTTTTTTAAAAGAATATTTTTTTAATAGTTTTTTAAAAGAAAAAAACAAATTTTCTTTTCATATGAAAATAATTATATATTCATTAAAATAGAAAATTATTTTCTTTGTAAAATCAATATTGAAAATATTTTATATTTATTAAATTAAAAAATTGTTTTTTTTCAATCACCACCATACAATTTGTAAGACCTCCAGGTAAGGCATGCACTATCATGATAGGCATGGATATGTGACTGGTGTGATGGAGGGAACATTGGTCATACTTGGCAAGACACACAATGAGTCCAATAGAGGGCTCACGAAGCATGCTTGGCAAGTTGCATGGAGAGTCCCAATCTTTGGTAGCCTTGGTGGCTGACTCATGGGTGATGTCCACGAGATCACCAGGACGATGTACTGGCATGTAGGTTGGGAGGACCAAGGAGGACATCTTGTCGAGTAGGATGGGTGACGAATGAAAGAGATTTTATGTTAGGCTTCTTGGTGGAGGATGGTATGACTTGGGAATGTGGTAGATTGTATATCGCCCATGGCAAGTAAACATCAATGGTATTTTCATTGACAGTATGTGGATGCCTTACGAGAAGGGGCATGATATTTCGTGACTATCATGAGTTAGCCTAGATGGATGATAGTACAATTGTAGATTGAACAGTCAGTTTTTCAAGTATTCTTGGCTCGAGGGAAGGCATGCGTAGGTGTCGATGGTGTAGCATTGCATATGGTGAAACAAGCACGTAGACATAAATGTAAATATTCCTAGCTTGGGTTCACTGGGACATGATGGTGAGGCATATTCTGGATGATAAAAGCGGGTTGTTGGTCAAGCCTAGCATGGGAGGTCACGCTGGTGCCGCTCGACGATTAGACTCCTTGGGTGGTATATGATGCTCAAGGGTGATGATTCTAGCCCCATGACAAATGGTATCAGAGAATCATTTGAATGGAAATTGCAGAACTCTCTCTTCACCACCATCAAAAAACCTTTCATCGGTTGAGATGATGGGGCCATGTTGACGAGGACGTCATCGATTTCAAGTGGGGGAAAATATAATACCTCCAGTGCTTAGTTAGGGAGGGTGTTATCGTGACATGCGTAGAGATGTGACCCTTCGACGAGTTGGCTAAGTGTGTGCTTGATTTGGTGCGATGGAGGGCACATCGGGCATACTTGGCAAGATGCATGGTGAGTCTAAGAGAGGATGTTCCAGGAATGCTTGATCAGTTGCATGGTGAGTCCCTATATTTGGTAGCCTTGCTAGCTGACTCATGGGTGATGTTTGCGAGATAGTCAGGACAATGTACTGGCATGTAGCCCAGGAGGACCAAGGAGGACGTCTTATCAAGTAGGACAAGAAACCAATTGGGGAGATGTTATGTTAGGATTCTTGGTGGAGGATGGCATGACTTATAAATCTACTAGATTGTGTATCTCCCATGGTAAGGCAACATCGGTGGTATGTGCATTGAAAGTATGCATATGCCTTACAAGAAGGGGCATGATCTTCGGTGACTATCACGAGTTAGCCTAGATGGATGATAGCATGATTACACGTTTGGTAGTTGGTTGTCGGAGTATGCTTGGCTTGGGGGAAGGCGTGTGTAGGTGTCGATGGTTCGATGGTGATGGTTCAATGGAAATGGTACAACATTGCCTATGGTGAAACAATCATTCAAAATTCCGCACATATAAATATGCATGGCTTGGGTTTGCCAGGACATGAAGGTAAGTTGTATTCTGGATTATACAAGTGAGTTGTTGGTCAAGCCAAACACACAAGGTCATGTTGGTGTTGCTTGGAGACTAGACTCTGTGGGTGGTATGGGACACTCAAGGGAGACAAGTCTAGCCCCGTGCCCCATGACAAATGGTATTAGAGTGTCAGTCGAATGGATATTGAAGAACTTTCTCTTCACCACCATGAACACCCCTTTCATAGATTGAGATGACGGGGCCATGTAGATGATGACGCCAACAATTTCAAGTGGGGGAGAATGTAATACCTCCAACGCTCAAGTTGGGAATGCGTTATCATGATGGTAATAGAGACGTGACCGATCAACGAGTTGGCTAATTGCATGCTCTATGTGGTGTGGTGGAGGGCGCATTGGATATATTTGGCAAGACACATTATGTGTTTGAGAGAGGACATGTTGGGCATGCTTGGCCAGTTGCATGGTGAGGCCATATCTTTGGTATCCTTGGTGGTTGACTCGTGGGTGATTTCCACGAGACGGTTAGGATAGTGTATCAGCATGTAGGTTGGGAGGAACAACGAGGACATCTTGTCGAGTAGAACGAGTGAACAACTGGTGAGATGTTATGTTAGACTTCTCGATGGAGGATGGAATGATTTGGAAATATGGTAGATTTTGTATCACCCATGGCAAGAACACATCAGTGGTATCTACATTGAAGGTATGCAGATGCCTTATGAGAAGGTGCATGTTCTTTGTTGACTATCATGGGTTAGCCTAGATGGATGATAACACGATTGCACGTTGGGAAGTTGCTTGTCTTAGTATGCTTGGCTTGGGGGAAGGAGTGTGTAGGTGTCGATGGTTGGGTGGGGATGGTGCAGCATCTCCTATGGTGAAACAAGCATTTGAACTTATGGAAATATAAATATTCATGGCTTGGGTTCATCAAGACATGATGGTGAGGTGTATTCTAGATTATACAAGAGGGTTGTTAGTAAATCCCAGCACATGAGGTCATGTCGATGTTGCTCGACGACTAGACTCCTTGGGTGGTATGGAATGCTCAAAGGCGCATCAAGCTCCATGAAAAAGATGCAAGGTCTCTCATGACACCCATTAAGCATGCACACTCCTTAGGTAGATTTGACGACAGAATAGATGAAGAGCACAAGGAAGAAGCAATCGGTTGGGTGAAGAGAGGCATTTGGCTGTGAGTGGAACTTTGGGCCCACGATGTGAGAGGCTCTGATATATTTATTGGATCCACAATAATCTCTGGATTCGCCGAGCATTTTTCAAGACATCCTTGTCTGGCTTTCCACTTCACAACTTCTTCCTGTAGGAATGAAAGCAAATCTTTTTCTGAAGGCAGCTCTTATTCACTATTAAATATCTGAATGATTTTGAGGAGCCCTTGGTTAAACTGTTCTGGTTGTTTTAAATATTTATATGTATGTAAACCTTTTTTTCTATCCGAACAGCATATATCTTCAACCGATATGACCTGCTATAGATTATAGATTATAATTTGCATTGTAAAGCTAATAATAATACTCCAGGAAAAATTAAAATAAGAACATCGTAACTTGCAACTATTCGTCGACATCCATTAGGAGTTATTGACAAAATAATGGACATTCCCAAATATATGACATAAATCACAAAAACTTCACATCAATTGTTGAGTGCCATTCAACCCTGCGTTGTTGCATCCCACATTAACGAAAGATTTGGATGGATTATTTAGAATTACATGCAGGATTATTATCCCAATCTGAAGTTCCGAAGAAAAATCATTAATAGAAATAAAGAATACTTATTCTAGAGAAAGTATACAATAAAGAATGTCCAATGAATATGGAGGCCATCCACTCTGTCCAGGAACGAGAATGATGGAAAAAATACGGAAGAGAAACAATCATCTCATGTAATCTAATCTACTAAGAGAGAGTGCAGCAGGTGGCGTGCCTCCTAATGAATGAAATCAATTCCATTGTCATACATTTCTGAAGAATCCACGCTTCATTTCCTCCAAACAGGTCAAACGGCTGCTTCACATCCCTACTTATAATGATGAGGATGGAGATGATAATGCACGGAGGTAACTTAAAATAGAAAGGCGGCCCCTCCAAGCAAAGCGGCTCCAAAGATAGCCATCTTCTCCAAACTGGCGGTAGAGACAGCCCCGCTGCTGGCGCTCGGTGGCGAAGCGGTGGCTGGGCCTTGAGCTGAGGGGCTAGATACTGGAGTTTGAGCTGTGGGAGACGAGGCTGAGCTTGGTGGTGTGGCAACTTTAGAAGGAACAGAGGCAGAAGAAGAAACAGTGGGGGGAGTCGCATGAGGAGGAGAAGCGGGTGATAGTGCTATGGGGGATTTAGCCGGCGACACCTTTGGTGCTGCTGCCATCGGGGCCGGTGCAGGAGCGGGAGAAGCTGAGCTCATCAATCCCAATACGAAAACGAAGCAGAGAAGTCCACTGAATCGGGTCATCTTCTCTAAAGTGGCTGTCGTCTTAAGAATCGTGAAAAGTCTTGTCGCGGAAACTGTATGGATTCGATTTTGAGATTTCTTCCTCAAAATGAAAACACGAGGTATGCGCAAGAAGATGAAGAAGACTTTAAGAGAGAGAGAGCAGAGCAGGGCAGGCAGGGAGTAATGAAAGAAAAGGGAGTGCGTGATATAATATATAGGTAGCGCCACACCCAGAAGGTCGGCTTCCAGCGATGAGGGATTCGTTTTCGTTGCTCCACCATGTGATGTTAGGTTATGCGGGCCACCTCTAACTGATTCCGACATGTCCGCGTTCCTACTCAACAGCCTGTGGTCGCCTACAGAGTATTTCAAATTGCGAGGTTAGTCGTTAAATGTGGAGTCCAAAAGCAAAAGGTTGCTGGTCGTATGATATAAAGCATCTAACGGTTATAATATGTGTCCCAAGTCTTCTTGGCCAATGCCTTGATCATATCTTTGAGTGGGATATATCCATCATAAACTGTGAGATATTTAAAATCTTGAATATTAAAACAATATTCATCAAGAGAGATTTCCTTACCCAGTGTATTTCCTTCCTAGAAGAATTTGCAATGTCTTAGGAGGAACCACCCTATCCAACTCATTCATTTCTAGCTCTTTATGTCATTGCCAAAATAACATTATATAGAAGTGGTGTGGTCATTTAAATGACCCTTGCATCTTTATGACAAGCACACAAAAACTTAGAATATCTAACCTATATACAAGCTCCATACTAAGCCAAAACAATAAACCATAAAGAAAACAATAACTTCAACCTTAAAGTCTATATCCTTGTTATATATATGTTCAAAGAAGTTATAGTGCAGAAACCTATGTTATTACTGGAAGCAATATATTAATGTAAAAAAAAAATATTTTACATATATAAATTTCTCATGATCAATTATCAATAAATTGTCATCCATATTCTTTATTTCTATGTTATTACTTGAATTAATATATTAATGTAAAAAGAAAATACTTTACATATATGAATCTCTCATAATCAATTATCAATAAATTGTCATCCATATTCTTTAAATAAAAATCATTAAACAAATGTTAAATGAAATCATACACTATCCAATCACTTTATTTCTAAAAAAAAAATCATAATCATCAAATCAAATATTTATAAAACTACAATTAAAAAAACATTTTATCTAAAAACACATTAAATCAAATTAAATTTAACTAATTCTTAAATATCAAATATCATAACATATCTCATCAAATCAAATATTTATAAAACTACAATTAAAAAAACATTTTATCTAAAAACACATTAAATCAAATTAAATTTAACTAATTCTTAAATATCAAATATCATAACATATCTTTATAAACGAAAAAAATACATAAAAACTTTCAAGAAAA
>SNQJ01S0056962.1:33460-50860 GCA_010110895.2 Picea sitchensis
TTTTTTTAAGTAAAAAGGAAGGATCTTGCGATATTAGAGTTGCATGTTTACAGAGTTATGTTGAAGTGTCAGCTGCTCCACCTACAAAAAGGAAACTGAGACAGTTGGCCTTACGATGGCACTTGTTTTCAAATAAACACAAGATTACTAGGTTGTCGTCCTGCTCGGAGGAAACCAGGACACATGGCCGCATTAGATTCAGTCCATTCTTTAACTTCCTACAGATAGCATTGCTATAATCTAGGTGAACTAAAGTTCTGGTTTGAAACAAAAGAAAATTTCTAACTATGAACATTCACAGGACCTTTTAACCAGTAGTCTCGTCAGCTTCACCCTTCTTGCGCCATCCGGATGGGATCATGTAGTCTTGCGCGCAGGTAGGGAACTATCAGACTGGGGATGTTCTTGAGTGAGTTGCATACATCATGTCAAGGCGGTGGCTGATTTGAATGGCCCTGAAGATTTGGTCATCCACCATGCTTCGCATTTCGAAGAGTAGTTCTAGGTAGCCTGGTTTGATGAGGGGAGGTTGGTCCTACCATTCCTTATGAACAGAAGAGAGGAGAGGTGGCTTATGTGCATAAGTCTCCTCTGTGCCTTCATTTTCTCTGCTAATTTGGTGTGTTGGCTACCTGTCCTGCTGTCCCGCTTCCTCTAGAGGTGCTCCGCCTGTTGGGTTAGCCTTCTCGTCTGTGTTGTCTGGAAACTCTTCCTTGACGTAGAAAATTGTGAAATCCTCTTCCAGATAATCCTCCCTGCGACTGTGTGAGATTCCTGGAGCTCGAAGAATGGCCTCGCTCCCAAAATCAGTGGGGGGATTCTAATTTTCTGGGATAGTGAAAAGGCGATGTTCTAGATAATCCTGGATGGGTTCATCCGAAACAGTCTCCTCCATGTACGCCATGGGAGGCATTCAAAGTATCCCATGCTTCCTGGTTCTCCGAGTGGACGCAAGAGCCAACACTTTTTTGAATTTTTCATGTCGCTTCTTGCGGGAGTCATAAGCATACCACGTCGCGCCTCTACAAGGTCGTCCTCATGCTCTTGGCATGTGGATGAGCCGAGCTATGGCTGAAATACAAACTGGAAGGTTATCCCTGCTCCAACAATCCGGAGTTTCATCTTTTGGCCATTCATTTTGAAAATGCATCGCATAACCATCCCGACAGCTAATAAAGGTGAGGGTGACTGTGACATCTCTGGCCATTAAGGCTGAGTTCTTAGTGCGTTGGTGTGTCGTCCTCCTGGCTTGGTTGAGAGGCCTCATCCACTAGTTATGGCTACATGGGCTCCCTCCCATCTTTCATGGTGAGGAGATGGGAGTTGATGGCCATTATTTATGGCGTTGCCTGGCTTGTGTCCACTTGTCCTGCCTATTCGACGTGGCACCCCATCCGGGGAGATGTATTCTACATTGTTTTTATTATTGTTATTTTCTATTTTAATTGAACAATTTATTTATTTTAATATAATATTATCTAACATAACATAATAAAATAATAAAAAAAATATTAAAATTAAAATGTATTCCCGAAGAAAATTTAAACCAAAAATTTAAACATTATATAAAATATAATCATGTTTTTAATAACATATATGGTAATTCGATGATTAACCAATGACTCAATAGAAAAAGGTTTATCAAAACTTGTTGTGAGAAAAAAACAAACCGTGTTTCAAATGAATATAAATAAGACTTGTGAGAATAATTAGTATAAGTCAAACCTTTTATGTATATAAAAATTAGCACTTTCTAAATATTCTCCGTAGATGAAACTTTTAAGAAATAATTAGAATAAACGATTTCTTATTAGTCTCTGTTGAAGGCCTAAAGGGACTATAGCGATCGATAATTCGTTGACTTCATATTAATATGTCCTTTGACTATAACGTTTTGCATAATCTCTATTGTTCGAACTAGAGAAATAAAACATTATTTTTTATATAATAAAAAAAACCTTATATGGTATCATCTCATTGGAGAAAAGATTCGAAGTCTTATTTCCATCTTTGCTATTCCCAATGTTTTAAATTCCTATATATCCAAAAAAATTTAGCATCGAAGATCTTTTTTTAATTTTTTTATTTTGATTGAAATGTTTACATACTGAAAGTTTTGAGCATTGACACTCTTTTTGAGGTACTTGAATAGCCCTAAAAAATTAAATGTTTACATAGTGTGAGGACCTTAAACATGCCTGGCAACCTTAAATGTCTACTTAAATAGGCTTGCCACAATACATTTTTCCTCCAATTTTTGCATACAATCTTGCAGTGAATTTGGACAATATTGTTGTCCACCGCCACTCGCATTGTCATAATATGCTTCATATTTCTTCAATGCTTGGAATACAATTTACTCATCATTGAATATACATATATTATTTACTGGTTCACTGGTTTCTGCTTGTTCATTGGTTCGTTGGTTCTTTGGTTGTTGCTTGTTGTTGTTTGGTTCAAATTTACAAGGTTGAGGTCATGCACCTGCAATTGGACCTGTTGGTGCTTTCTCATTCGTTTGTTGCTTACTCCTTTCTTTTTCTTGCTTCAACTTTGCAAGGTTGGAGTCCTGCACCCACAGTTGGAGTTTTTTTTCACTTTGCAGGGTTCAAGTCATGCACCTGCAATTGGACCTGTGATTCTATCGTTCATCATTGACGAGTAAGTTTCAATACCATAGTTTCATTCATATTCTTTGTTTATTGTTTATTGTTTACATTTTTCAAGTAAGAATGTTTAAGTATTTCCACTCTCATAGTCATCATATGTTTCATATTTTTTCTATGCTTGGAATGCAATTTGGTCATCATTGAAGATACACATATTCTTTATTGGTTCATTGGTTGTTGCTTATTCACTCATTTGTTGTGCGATTGGTTGCTATTTGTTGTTTTTTGGTTCAACTTTGTAAGGTTCATGTCCTTCACCTGCAGTTGCACCTGTTGATGCTTTCTCACTGGTTTGTTACTTGTTGCTTTCTTTTGTTTTCTTCAAATTTTCAAGGTTGAAGTCTTGCACCCACAATTGGAGCTATTTTTTTACATTGCAGGGTTCAAGTCTTGCACCTGCAATTCAAAATGAAATTTTTTCATTCATAATTGATGAGTAAGATTCAATACCATAGTTTCATTGATATTCACTGTTTATTGTTTATTGTTTGCAATTTGCAGGTAAGAATGTTTAAGTATTTATTCATCATTCATATCCTAAATACTTTTCATAGAGGTTGGCATATATTTTTCTCCTACTCTTAAATTTTCCTCCAATTGTTTCACCAAGCTCTACACCATGTGCATGCCAATGTCATCTGCATAACTCTGGCTGACATTTTTTCTAGTATTACAAATATCTATCTTTTGTTGTATGTGACGAAGTAGAAATATAATGCCTCGATTGAATAAGGAAATTCTTTAGCCTACGCACCTTCCCCTCGATTATATTCCCAGCTTTCCCAGGAATGAGTACCTACCTATTTCGTTCAGAAATCAAACCCGTGTATTTCACATGAAAAGACAATGTCAAGCTTGTTGCCTTTGCAAAATGTTCTTGTAGAATAAAACTCCAGGTAGCTGTAGAAGGGGTAAGTATGATACAATGATAACCAAGATGCAACAAAATTGGTCACCATTTCCAAGCATTATCCATCTTTGTCAGTGACATATTTCAGTAAGTTATAAAGAAAAAAATTCCAGGACTTGGACTGCAAATCCTGGGTAATTCTAGGACTTGTTATTTCACTTTGCAGGGTTGAAATCCTGCACTCTCAATTAGACCTATGATTTTTTCATTCATCATTGACGAGTAATTTTCAATACCATAGTTTCATTCGTATTCATTATTTATTGTTTACTATTTACAATTTGCAAATAATAATGTTTAGGTATTTATTCATCACTCCTATGTTGCATACTTTCCATAGAGGTTGGCATATATTTCCCTCCTACTCTTAAATTTTTCTCCAATTATTTCTCCAAACTCTGAACCATATGTATGCCAATGTTGTGTGCACAACTTTGAATACCATTTTTTCTAGCATTACAAATCCCTGTCCTTTCCCTTATGTGACGAAGTGGAAATCTAACGCCTCGATTGAATAAGGAAATTATTTAGACTTCCCACCATGCCCTTGATGATATTCCCACCTTTTCTAGGAATGAGTACCTACATGCCTTTTCAAAATGTTCTTGTAGAAGAAAAATGTAGGTAGGTGTAGAAGGGATAAGTATGATACAAAGGTAACCAAGCTACAACAAAATTGTGCACCATTTTCAGTAATTATCCATCTTTAACGGTGACATATTTCATTGAGTTATAAAGAGAAAGTTTAAGAACCTTAAATTTACAGGACGATGTCTACATTGTGAAGGAACAGGAACAGGAAAAAACAAACTTAGACCTTGGAAACTAATGACATTAACTACCTCATGAGAAACGATCCAGTGACACATACTCACTACTATAGACATAGAGTAAATTCTTTGAGGCACTTGATATGTAATGCATATACAGGAAAAGTTGCATATAATGCAGGTGGAACAATAGTCCACTCTGCATTATTGATTTCTTTTAAGAAGTCACATTTTCTTCCACTAAGAAAAGAAATGTTAGATACACCAAATACATTGTAAACCTTGATATGGTATTCTATGGGGATCTTTACTAGGAACAACCCATACAATATTCTCTCATATTTGAGCAACGTATTGTGAACATGCACACAATGACACATCGATTTTCGAAAGACAACATAAATTGATTTTAATTACATACTACAATGCACCAGACAAATGAAAAATTTATTACAATTCTAAATAGAATGCGGAAAAACAACCAAACATGTGATGACTTAACATATATCAATTCAAGTTGCATGCTACCTGCCCCGACCAACCCAAACTTCCATTACCTATTCTACAATAATAAGGATGTTGCAGTGCATAACATGTATATTCTATCGCTCATGCCTAACAATGATATCATCATCAATTCAATTGATCTTGAAGAAGAAAAGAATGGCAATGTACCATGTCACCAACATACAACAACTTTAGGTTTGCAACTTGTCTTGAAATTTATCATTCTATTTGAAATATATTCCTAGAACTATGATTCACAGGATGACCTAGTGAATGTTGCAGATGAAATACCCAAAGCTTATACCAAAAAAAAGAAGTTGATGTCCTATGGATTAAGTTCCATGACTTACACATTGGCAACTGACAAGCCAACAAGTTAGCTTATCTTTATAATTCAAACACTTTGTGTGAATGGAAACCTATATTGTGAATATCAAAACCAATATAAACATCGACAAAGATAGGTCAACTGAAGATTCAAAAATAGTTTCCAATTAAACTTGCATGTGGATCTACAATCCACACATCACAAGGAATAACATTTGATAGTGTTTCCTTCAACCTTGTTGGAATATGAATACATGGACTTGTATATACAACTCTATCCTATGTCAGAAACATGGAGTCCTTGTATTTGCTAAGCGCTATTACAAAAGATAACTTCAAAGCCAAACATAAGGTTAATACTGAGATGAAATGCCTTCAGACTAGTGAAAAATGGCATCTACAATATGATTACCAATCCATACAAAAAAACTCATATGTATAAATTCTCTCACTTAACATGCTCAACTTAAATTCACATATGAATGATATACTCAATGACTACTACACAATGAAATATGATATTTTGTGCTTGCAAGAAACATACATGACATTATGCATGCAAAATAAGAAATTTTCAAATCACACTTGAATATCAAGTTACATTATGCATGGACTGATGATATTAGTGAAAAAACATATAACACTTTTGGATCATATGCATTTCGAAGAAAAATATGTTGATATGGTGCTAGCAAGAGTAATTTTCCTTGGATTGCAAATTGCAATATTCAATCTTTATGCCGCTTCGTGTGCAACATTTCCAACATACTGGATGCTTTTTCAAATTCATTACACAATTTGCATCTGAACGAAACCATTATCATTCTAGGAGACTTCAATGTTGACATGCTACAAAATAGTGTCATAACAAAAGAATTGGAAAACTACACGTGCAATTATAATCTCTTCTTTCTTTTGGTTAATATAAAAAATGTACAAAATGAATTTATTGACCATGTATGGTCAAATGTGCCCATTTCACAATACACCCTCTTTATCTTAGACACATATTGGTCTCACCATGATAAAATTTGTCTTGTACTTGAATTATGAAATAAACATCAAACATATTAACAAATCATATTTCCATGTCTCAAAGCATATCTAGATACTTTGTTGCACAAAACAAAATCATTCAGCTAGGATCATCCAACTTCTTAATATTTTATGTCTTGTAACATATTTTGGTGAGGAAAAATTCTATATAACCACAACCATGAATGAAGAAAAAAAAAGGTTCATGCTTCTAACTCTATCTTTTATTCTATTCCTTTGATTCTCATTTACTCTATGTACATATTACTTGCTTTACCTTACATACCAACTTACATTCATGTTCATTGTATTTTGTGCATTCCCACATTGAAACAAACAGAATAAATTGAGAGGACGAAGGACTCTTAACAACAAATGTAGAAGAATAGATACAAAGGTTCATGCTTCTACTCTTATTTCATATTTCATAGTTTTGTATTTGATTTATTGTGTGTATATTTATTATACTACTTTGCTCCTAATTTATTGTGTGTATATACTACATATCTTCCTACATAGTAACTTATCTTCATGTCAACTGTATTTTCCATACTGCTACGTTGAAATAAATAGAATTGTATTTATTTGTTTACATGTCTTTCTACATACCAACTTACCTTCATGTCCATTGTATTTTCTGCATTGTTACATTGAAAGAAACAGAGTAGTTGGACAAGAGGATGAAATATTATATGCCATAGCAGAGCAAGCGGAAGTACAATATTCGAAAATGTATACCAATAGTGATAGTAAATCAAACACACAAAATGAGTAGGTGGATAAAATATTGGACTAGAAAATGATGATTTAGCAACAATGGGCCTTTTTTTACACTTTCCATTTCTGAAATTTGCCTTCCCATTTTCTATTTTCCCACTCTCTTTTATCCCTTTGTTTTCCCTCTTCTATACTTAAACAAATTTGCCTCTCTTTTTCCCCTTTACTTTCCCTTTCTGGTTACTTTACTTAGTCGGTTTTCCAAAAATTTCTACGTGCATGGGTTTGCGGACTCACAGGTTCACATTTCTACTCATGCTTCTATATCAGAAGTCCGACTGACCGCTTTCCCATTCCATACTTATCCACTTTTGTTTATCGCAGTTTCCTCAGCTAGCGAGATCAAAATTGTGCTTCTATTGTTCTGGGTCTTGCAAACAGTACCCGAAGTTCCACAATATACAAATTGACAGCGATACTCCTGAACTGGTGGGATCAATATTGCACTTATATTGTTCTTTCACCTAAAAACAATGCCTGGAGTTAATCGATATACACATTGACCATCAGACTGCCCCATCATGCCATGTTTCATGTTACACATTTTTTCACTCAAAATTTCTAAGACATATAATCTGACTGTCGGGCCCTCACGTATCCTCAGTATCTATTGACACCCTAGTTCATACTCCATCCCATTCACGATTATATGTGACATCCAAAAAAATTATGAATAATATACAATGCATCTTCTTATGTAGTCGTTGTGGTGTTCATGTACACATAATTGCATGAGAAAAAAATGGATGAGTGTCATGTGCATGACTAGTCAATCATCGCAAACATCAAAAAAATGACAAGGCCAAAGGTAAATATTCATACATTATTCTCTTGATATGTTTACCAAACAAATAGCCTTAGTTATGTATTCATCTATGCCATGATATATATGTGGATTTCATCTACAACACATGTTTTTCATTTCACAAGAAGTATCGATGAGGGAAAGTGAAATGCCCAACATAGTGCAAGATCCACAAACTAAGAGGTATCGTTACAAAACTTTGACCTACATACTTCAAACAAATTTTTCATCTACTTGTACATTTATGCCAGAAACAATTGATACAAACTACCATTGACATTATATTTTTTGTTAAAAAAATGTCAACAGGTCTAAACTTATAACACCCAATATATTATTGATAGAAGGTTTGAACAACCGTTGAACTGGACAAGTTTTTATTGGGGAGATAATGGTTGTTTATAGCACCTAATTAGACAAGGAAAACAAAACTAGATGCATTATGTGTGTTGACATGGCAGACAACGAATCCATCATGACACACACACTGACTATCCCTACACAAATTTTCCAAAAACATGTAGAACAGATCTTGCCAAGTAATGGGATATCCATTAAAATTTTCAATATATTACTGAAAATAGTATATGATCATGGTTATTGTTATCGGATTATATCACTCAATGCAACAAGTATTGTGGAAAAAGTTCCCATGGCTTGTTTAGAATATTGTTTTGTACTAGACACAACGATCAACCAACTTTCACAGAGCAACGACATTTACCCAATCAGAACCATTGGTGTAGCTATCACACTCGTGAGAAAATTTGGCTCACAACACACTCTCCATATAAAATATGGAGAGTCAGACAACGATAAGAAAATCGTACCATTTTTCATATCCATTTTTGTCTTTTACTTTCACATTCTCATACATTTCAGTTATCTTACACAACTATTACATTGTTCCATGTTGCAGCTACAATTGTTCGACACCTATTCAAATTTATTTTCCTCAATGGAACAAAAATTGTATAAAGGGAAATGTCCACTTATTCTCTTCAAAAATATAACAAAGAAACTGGATGCTAAAGAAATGATCTTTCACACAATCCAAGCAACATTTGTAATAGAATTGCGAACAAACATAGTACATGATCTCAAGAAACTAACTATCTCGACAACTATTGTGTGTATACATCTACAATTCCATCCACACTTTGCATATAAAAATTTCCTTAAACAATTTTGCGGAGTTGTTTTGTTGTGCACTTGTATATTATATTGTTCAATATATTATCTACTATGTGCATGTGCATAGATTGAGGGTGTTTTGGTTGCAACAGATGTGTACTCGACCCCTTCAAGCCTATATGTGCCAAATGCAACTCCCCTGCTTCTGCCTATTCTTTCATAAATGATGGTACAATTGATTTCCCATGATGCAGTAAAAAATTCTCTTACATATATAGACATTGCCTCAACGCTACCATATGAATCCTCAGCAACACAATTGTACATTGTACAATTGGACAACCTGTATTACAGGATGTGCTTCCTGGGTTGGCAGAATTTCCATATGAAGTATACCTACAGAAAAAACCAAACAATGTCTAAATCTTATGCGAGTTTTTCATCCATAGAAAATTTACATTAAATGAGGACAATTCCATACTGCATATCAACTGAACCAAAGAAAAAAAATTCCATATCATGCATGAAAAGAAATGAAACAATCGGATATCTATCTATCCATGCTACCCAATCAAGATATGAATAGAGTTTTGCAGTGCCATGACAAAGTGAGATGAAAGCACATAAGATTGTTCAGCTCGGGAATGTGAAGCATGAGGAAAGATCTCATACAAGGTACCCAACTATGAATAAATCAGGTCCATCCTTTGAGCTGTCAAAATGGCTTGCTCCTTTGAATGGAACCATCAGGCATTTTCAATAATATTGCAAATTTGGCATTTTTCAAAGTCCATTAAGTTAAATGTTGACATTATTTTCCCGAACTAGTAATGTTAGAACATTGTCAAGTCATTGTGATCTTGGTTCATAGTAATATCATAAGCGAATGTTCATAGTGATCTTGGTTCATAGTAATATAGTAATCAACAAATTTCTTGGTTCCCATTTGGGGATTTGGTTATATATGGGATACACTTCCCAATCTCCACTAATTTTTTTCTATCTTGTGTTTGGCATACTTTTGTTGATGTTCTTTCGTACTGTAGTTCAAGGTTCTCATGGGCCCGATTTTTGAATTATGGTTGGATGATAGATTCGGGATATTAGTAGTTTTTCTATGATCTTAAATAATATACAAGACCTTCCTTGCCTTTTAATGTAATCTCTGTGAAGAAAATGTAATATGTAGTTCATTTTAGCACTTTTAATTGATTGATGAAATTACCAAAATTCTTCTTCAGAAATATTTTGAAATAAAAGAATATATGGTAGGTGAAGTCAAATGGGACTATGATATCAACCATAGAAAAATAAATTTAAATTCGTCATTGTTATACTTACAGTCAAGTTGACAGTACAATAATTTTACTTGAACAACCCTCCATTGATTTTTCTGTAGCTTTTTGATGCTTCTCTTATGAAAACACATCATGGAAAGTATAACTATGACTCACTTTCTCTATTCCTTGATTGAATATCATGTTCAGTTGTCTAAGGAACTTCACATTTACTATTAATACCATCAATGGGGCTTTGTTAAGACCAATTCTCGCTTCTAAAAATTGCCTTCCCCTTTCTTTTCCCCTATCTACCTTCGCTTTTTGGTTACTTCGTTGTTTTTCCGAAAATGTCTAAGTGCGCGGGTTGGAATATTCATGTGTTCACATTTCCATTGATGATTTTATATAATTATTATGACCAACCGATTCCCCATTCCATACTCAACAACTTTTTTGAATGCAGGTTCCCGTCCAAGCGAGATCAAGATTGCGCTTTCATTGTTCTTCCCCCTACAAACAACACCCAGACTTCCCCGATATACAAATTGACAACCAAATTCCCCTTTATTTTTCCCCTCTACTTTCCCTTTCTAGTTACTTAGTCATTTTTACAAATATGTATCATGCTTTTATATCATGAGTCCAACTGACCACTTTCACAATCCATACTTGGCCACTCTTTTTATTGTTGGTTCCTAGGAAGGCGTGCTGAAAAATGTGCTTCCATTGTTCCACGACCTACAAACAACACTTACATTTTTTCAATATACAAATTAACTATCAAATTACGCCATCATGTCTTGTTTTGTGTTACACATTTTGTAGACAAAAGTTTGGAGACATGGAATTTGACCATCAGGCCCTCAGGTCTCCTGAGTATAACTTGTGACCCTATTTTGAAGCCCGAGCGATCTCTTTCCATACTTGGCCATTTCTTAGAATCTCTTTTGAGGGTTGTTGGGTTGGCGGGTTCACGAAATGTCTAATCCTTAATTTCTCTTATTCATTCCCACCACCTTCACACTTCTTTCTAAATATGTAATTATTAAGCTTTAATGCTAACAGATCATCATCCAGGAACCATAAAGATTTTCATTAATAAGAGAAAGGCTCGAGGAGATCTCCCATTAATACAAATTAAACCAAGATTTGCATAGGGTTATATTATCCCTTCTGAGTTTTCATTTCAAACATCATGGAATATCTTTCGCACATTGTTGGCTTGGCAACTTCACAAAATATCCAATACTTAATCTCTCTTTGTCATCCCTGCCACCTTCGCACTTATTTCTAAGTATGCAATTAGTAATTTTTAATGGTAATAACTCATTATGTATGAACCGTAGAAATTTTCATTAATAAGTGAAAGGMTAGAGGAGATCTCCCATTGATACACATTAAACCAATATTTGCAGAGGGTTATATTATCCCTTACGAGTGTTCATTACAAACATCATCTAGAGAAAATGAACATTCTTGTCAACTTATGGCAGCAGCTCGACAACAGTTCTATCAAGATATAGTAAACACCTTTGGGCATGATGACCAAAACTTCTAGTGGTCTAGGGCATATTCTTACTACTCATCCCCTTCCACCTAGAAGGAAGTAAGGAGATGGTTCGTTGTTATGTCGAGAGATATATTTGAAGCCAAATTATTTGTTTTATAACTCTATAAATGTGTATATCTTTCCCCCTTTCATTTATTTGTTTTGTAACCCTATAAATGTGTATATCCTACATTCTCTCTGTATATCCATCAACCCCTCCAAATTTCAATGATTTTGCAGAAAAGCACAAAAGAATGGTTGGTGCAAAGGTTGATTTGGTCAATTTCGGGCTAGAAGAAGATGATCTGATGGACGATGATATAATGATGGATGATGGAAATGAAAACATTTCTCCCACTCCTACACCCAAATTGAAATCCACCATAATGGGGGTAACTTCCCAGCTTGGCGATGTCGTCCCTAACAAGACCAAAGGAAGGGGTTTCAGAAAAGAAACCGATGTTGAAGGAAATATCCTTTTTCATCATGAGAGTTTGAGCCTCTAGACTCGGATGGTGGTCCTGGTCCTAAGAGATGTATCCTTTCCTTTCATTTTTAGGGTTTTGTATTAGGGTTTGGATTTTTCCATGGTGCAGGTTATGTCCCTAGAGTCTTTGACTATAAGGAGATGGTCTCTTGGTGCATCGAGAGTTATATTTTAGGCCAAATAATTATTCAATTGTGTGACCGGTCTCTTGTTTTGTGGAGATAAAATTAAGATCTTAGGTGGTGAGAACTAGAACTCCCAGTGGCCCAAGGCATATTCTTAATACTCATCCCCTTCCACCCATAACAAAGTAATTTGGACCTCTGGAATTTCTTGTGGAGGTTGTGTCCCTGAAGTTCTTGACTATAAGGAGGTGGTCTCTTGGTGCACCAAGAGATATATTTCAAGCCAAATAATTATTCCATTGCGGGACCACTCTCTTGTTTCTCTGTCACCTCATAACGTTCGCAATATTTTGAGATTATCGAAGCCAACATTGAACTTCAGAGGAGAAGATTACAAGGAGTTCCTAAAAAAGAATGATAATCCATTTTGTATGCATGTTCAAGATTTTTTCGATTCCTTCTGCATGTTGTCGCACTAGATGATCAACATATAATTGTATGCATGTTTTTTTTTTTTAACTCCTATACCTGTATTTCTGACAAGTATGTTCAATGCTTCAGTGCAAAGAACTCAGTCCAATGTCTATGGATAAATATATATTACCCACTATTTTTCTTATAGATTTACTATTAAAAAATTGCCTTGTAATCTTGGTTGGTTCTTCTTTGTTGGATTTAACACCTCTTCTCATTTGCATGGTGCAATAGTCTCATAATTCTTAAATATTGTATTGACTCAAGTAATTTGATCAAATATTAAGCATTGCAAAATTATATGACAATGCATTGTGTCGATCACATGAGGCTTCTATGGAAACATAAATGAATTTCACACAGTTTCAAACTAACATTCAAATCCATTTGTAATGTAGATAGAACATAGGAACACTAATTCACGATGTGGTTGTTTGGGCCCCTCCCAAGAAGTTTTGTTCTCATCTCAACCTTGTTTAGTGAACGATCTCTTATTTCTCTCCCACTTCCTTCATTCTGTCACTGAAAAAGGAAGCATACTATTGGTTGTCCATCCCCTGACCTCTATTTGAGAACTTTTACTTTATTAATGAAATTACCAAATTTCTTCTTCACAAATATTTTGAAAATAAATGATATATGCTAGATGGAGTCAAATGCTGCTATGAAATCAACCACAATATTAAAATTCAAGTTCTTCATTTTTATATTTACTGTCAAGTTGATAGTACAATAATTTTATTTCAACAACCCTCCATTGATTTCTCTCTTACTTTTCGATGCTTCTCTTATGAAAACACATCTTGGAAAGTATAACTATGACTCATTTTCTATATTACATGATTGAAGAGCCTGTAGAGTTGTCTAACTAACTTCATAGTTATTGTTTCTCCTAAAGTTTGCACCTCAGTGCTAAAGGGCAAAGCCAGGCCACTGAAAATTTGGAATGGTAGTTCTTTTGAATTTGTTGGTGAGTTAGAGGGTTGTTTCACCAAGAAAAAAACATGGTCAAATTGGTAATATTATATGGATGGGGGGTTCTCCTTGGCTGGTAGCAGAGTAATGATAGACAAGTGAAATAATAGAGGTAAAAAAGAGAGGGAAACAAAAAAACATTCAATGAATAATCTGCTACAAGAATTTTGATACTTAAAATAATATTTCAAGGCATTAAACAATGTATCAAAAGAACAATTACTCCCACAAGTTGCAATAAAAAAAAATCTTCATCAAAGCATTAATTGATGCACCCCAGCCGCCTGAAATGACCAATATTCCAATCTACCAAATCGACCTCCCTATTATCAAATCAACAAAGATGAATATTATGGGATCAAACATTTTTTTTGTGTGAGAATTGAATTGGAATAAATTGTTACTTATTCTACTTTTTTTAAGGCCTTATCAATGAAAGAATGAAAATTTATCCTAACCCATTGTTATCTACAAAAGCCAAACATAAATAGCACATGTAAATCAACTATACATATTTATATCCCAAAATCAAATTATAGTTTATATTTTCATTTGCTCACACCCTTTCTAATGATACAATCACAATACAAAATGAGTATGTGGATAAAATATTGGACTAGAAAATGATGATTTTGCAACAATGGGGCTTGTTAGAGACCAATAATCGCTTCTAAAAATTTGCCTCCTCTTTTAAATTTTCCCACTTTCTTTGATCCCCTTCTTTTCCCTCTTCTATACTTATTTGAATTCCCCTTTCTTTTTCCCATATACTTTCTCTTTCTNATCATAAAAATATAAAACCATTCATGACCTTGGTATTATTATTATGATTAACTAAAAAGGCACCTCATTACTTTGAACATAATAATCATAAAATCTTAAACCATACATTACGTTAAACATATTATCATAAAAATATAAAACCACTCATGACCATATATGGATATCTAATAAAGGTTCTACAATATTCATACTCTCCAACCATTCTGAATAATACAACTCTACACTATGATACATCAATTTTATAAACTTACCAGAATTAATGCAATGGACGATTAGTGTCGGCCATGCAAAAAAAATTACAAGGCATGGCTAAATATAAAAAACAGTTTCCTTATCCATTATGCATCACAAAATCAAGCATTATTAAATCAACTGACCACTGATTTAAAGCGATACAGAATTAGGGCAGTACTAAATTTAAACAGCTCGTTTGTATTAAAGCATGGAAGAATTTAAGCATTTACTGAGTAATTTAGGTAATCGAGTAAAAATTCTATTTTTATCCTTCCTCTAAAATGTCAGAGAACAACCACCGCTGGATTGTAAGGAAATCATAAATTCATACTGCAGGCAAATTAGAATTTACAATGAAACATTGATTGGAAGGTAATGATATGTTATTTTAAGATTTCATCTTTGGTTTGGGTTCTCTTTTGTGTGTATAAATAACAGAGTCAGACATCCATCCCGCAATTAATTAAAATAAAAAGGGTTGTTGTCCACTATCTTGCAGATAGGTTTAAAATAGGTGACTGTAGTTAAGGGAGTGTCGTTTAAAAAGAAAGTCATCATGCAAATAGAAGGAAATCATATCTCTCTATTCGACGCAACTAAATGTTATTATCCCTGTTAACCCATTAATAAGAATCATTGCCAAAATATCATAGGGTGGTTAGAATTATGGAATCAATTAACTCGCCGACAGGTGAAGGTAGGGAAAGTCGCAATCATCAAGGAGGCAATTCAAAAACTTGAACAATGAACGCTATCATCCCTGAGGCAGCTCGTGGTTCTTGTTTTCAGGTAGTGATAGGGAAGACTGACTTCCACATGCATTTAAAATATGATAGGATCCCTACAGAACTAATTCACTGCTCATAAGAACATTTCCCTCACTGTTGGACAATCTACGCCTATCCCTGGTGGAGAGGTCACGATCATCTACCGGTTTAAATGAAAACGCATTCGACACCGCCATCCCTGTGATGAATTTCACGTGGGTAAAATTCACATGTCGTGCCCAACAAGGATTATGATATTAAGTTGGGGATTTTAAGCCAAACTTCAATCCAGTTTGCAGGTCATCGAACATCTGAGGCCAAGCCATTACAACCACAAGCATCTAGAGCGACTACCCACCGAGCGCCAAGGAGGGATCCCATAAGAGGCCAAAATCATGCACTACGTGCCTCGGGAATAGACAATCAACAAGGGTGGAACGTAGGATAACAAGGATCGTAAGTTTGATAGAGTAGTAAAAGAACCACAATTATAGTCCCGACAAGGCATAAATTATCATTGTCAGAGGAAGGACAAGGTCAACGCTATCATCTGAAACAGGAGGCTCAAAGGTGAAGGAGAAAAGATAGTCAGTGATTACAAAATGAAAAGCCAGAAACAAATTTCCAGCAAAAACTTTACGCAATGAATATTCACCATTTAAGGGACGACGCGCAAGGCTAGAGTTTACACATAAAATTTCACACCGTAAAGTTACCAATTACATAGTAGAATTTGCACCGTAAAAATTTACACAGCAAGAATATTTCACAATCAAAATTCGCTAGTGAAATGAGGAAGGCGCAAGGTTAGAGTTTACTCAAAAAAATTTACACAGTAAATTTTTTACAGCAATGGTAAATACACAAAAAATTCGTTGGAGTAAGTAAATAAAGAAAAACCATTCAATCCAACGAGATCTAACATAGATCGAAGTTAAATATTCTTTCATCCGGATTACCCAACACACATGCAGATCTAAATCATAAATCCTAATGCATTCTACTTCTGCAAAATAAAAGAGTGTATTGTTGCCTGATCACCCTTCTCAAATGACGTCTGCGCGCTCCGTGCCGCTCCCGCTCGTCGATCGTCGAGACTACACCGATACCTCCCAACCAATGCTAGGGGTACTCTGCTTCCCCCTTAGTCCATCGAGCCACAAAGGGGCCACACACTATCTAGATGGTGCGTCTAGCTCCCAGCTCGCCTCGCAAGGCCGAGCTACCACTCCTCTCCGAGATGGGAAATCCAAACTCCCCACAAGTAAATCAGTCAAGTCACTAATCTGGCAGCGTAACTTTACACTAATATTCAATCCCCTTCTTCCTCCTCCTTCCTCTCTTTTATAGAGTTTTAGAACTTCCAATATTTCCCTAAATCTCATTTAATTTAAGTTTTAAATAAAAATCTTCTAAAATTTCTCCTTTGTACAAGTGTCATTCATCCCCCACATTCCTCTAATAAGTATTTTCTTTAATTTATTAAATTGTCTTATTTCCCTCACCCACCTAGAGCTACTCCTAAATTTACTCCTAGGTGTCCCTAGATTCCCTTACAGGTTTTAAAGACTTTCCCTAAAATGAAGTTGCTAATTTAGTTCAATTTAGAAGGTTCTTAATTGTAGATTCTTTACTAAGTTGACCTCTCATTTTTTACCAAAAGTTCCCCTCTTTCCCTTTTTATGTTACCTCCATCCCCTAGTTTCCTAAATTTTATAATTCCCCTTTTTCCCCTTTTTATTAGAGATAAAAACAGTAGCTGAAATTTAACCCCTTTTCCGTTTTATTATTG